>JAWPHD010005682.1:0-158643 GCA_037043455.1 Cyrtodaria siliqua | reverse complement strand
CCCAGAATGATCTCCCTCCACCACTAGCTGATCGACCTTCATACATACTTAAAATGTGGTGAAAAATGACATTGAACACCAACAAACAAAAACAACCATCATATTTCCCCTAATAGTACAGCTAGGGCACTGTGTGCAAAGGGTGCACTCTAAGACATAAAATAAAAAAATATTAGGATTATACAAAAAAAAATAATTTAATCTTTTATTATTTAATTTTTTTGGATTCAAAAGATCGAAAATGTATTGAATTTTGAAGTATTTTATTTAAAAAAAAAAGAAAAAGGTGGGAGAGCGCCTCTATTAGGGGAGGTGCTACTGTTAAGGAAAATACTATAAGTGGGAAATATACAGATACACTGCTACATATAGTTAAAGAAGACCCACCACATCAAAGATAACTAAGCAAAATGCACTAATGAAACAGTTTTATACTTGAACAAATATCAAAATGCATTATATGAATCCCGATTTCTCTTCAGACATTAACGATGTTTGTTTGAAGATTTGCACATTCTTTCCCCGCATTCTTGTTCTATTGGTTGACTTTCTTTGAATTTCTGTCAAGTAGCTTGCTTGTAAACCTTAGTAGATTTCTTCACCACTCACGGATTACAAACCAAGATAACAGGGTTGCCAATATAAGTCGTTTTTGCAGGTTTTAATTTCTTGGCCGACTCGGGTCGAAGGTCACAAAAAACACACTTATAACAGCCACTTTGCAACTAAGAAGGAATGCTGAGGTTCATTTAATGCTTAGTGATTAGTTATATTGGGTACTCGAGGAAGAATTCCGTACTACTTGAGCCCATGGTTCTCGCCATTCATTTTTCATTTGCATTATTTAACTTTGTAGCAATAGCAAACATTATCCAAGATATATTATGTTGATTTTAGGTGGTGTGGTGATTAGCCGAGTAGTAATTTCGCTGATTAAACACTGCAGCGAGACTGCAAAATCAGCCAAACAAGATCAGTCGAGGGTTCAGCGCAATGTTGGTGTATCTCTTCCTTATTTATATGTTGTTGAAGCAGTTTTGCTCTGAACCCTGGAAATGGACGAAATAAAGATAAATTGATGTGTTAACATTCGGATCTATAATTTACTGACTTTGATCTTTGGATTACTGTACTAGAATTTACCGACAACAGAAGCTTTCAAGTATAGTAATAATGAAACGGCATAATGAAATAGGGGCTAATTAGACACAAACCGTAGTATTGGGTTTTAAGGCCATCCTTAAAAATATTTTGATAATTGCTGTGCTCCGAAACAAAAAGTTTTAAGTAGGTAGGTAGGTAGGACCTTTTATTTTGTTTACCCAGTCTTGTGACACTGGTGAAAGAGTTTTACAAAGCATAGTGTCCTGCATGCATTATACATACACAAAACATAGTGTCCTGCATGCATTATACATACACAAAACATAGTGTCCTGCATGCATTATACACACAAAACATAGTGTCCTGCATGCATTATACATACAATCTGTCAGATTAATGTTACGTTTTCAGTTTAGACTGATTTATAGTGATATATATATATATATATAAAAAAAAGAAAAACTATTTATACCCGATATTGGTGCAATCCTTAAAAATGTAAAAAATAACTTAAATAAGTCCCCTATATGTTCAAAAAAACAAGTTGAGTAGCTGCCTTTTTCCTGGGTAGGTCAGAGCACAGCAAACCAACACATTTTTAAAGATGGCCTAATTGTTTAAAAGTAACATTTAATGACTTTGCAGGGCATTTTTTCCTTCTAAAACAGGGGGCCGAATTTCGGCTACTTCACATTTTGAAATTTTTCACAATACAAAAAAAATATAAAAAAAAATAATTTAAAAAATAAAAATTGGTCAACAACATTTCCCTATCTAACTTTCTCAATATTGTTTTGTTTTGGATACATTTACATTAAAAAGTTTATCTAAAATGTAACATTATGCTGAATAACTGTACATTTGTTTTATAGTGTCCTGCAAAAACATGTATGCATGTTTTGAGTAATATTGCTTTTAACAATTAATCTTTCAATACTTTTTTCACAAATCAGACAGTTATCAAGCTTTTTTTTTCTCACAAAATTACCAGGCTGGGGAGTCTTCACAATTCTTAGAAAAAAAGCCCTGCTTTGAGTCTGTTTTAACAAGTCTTGTTTTAAATCGATCCTTTAAAGCAATTAGGTGCGACATTACGTGTTCCGATTATTAACTTTCATACCCCATCCAACCCCTTCTTCTTCCAAGAAGAGAAAACGGGGGTGGTATAAAATAAAACCCTAATTTCGGCTTTAAAAGTTTGCATATTGTAATATCAAAACATTTAATAGGTAATTTTAAACAGGTTATCACATTTTTTCAGTAAAAAATATTTTTTTATTTTTTTTTTGCCGAAATATCCGTTAGGCCATATCAAATTAATTCCCAGTTTATCATCCAAATTTTGGAAAAAATTGGGGCGGGGGTGCAATTTTATTTTTTATTTTTTATTTTCCTGAGATGACATCAAACATCACAAAAATATTAATAACCAGAAGTATTGTGTTTTGAACACTCTCTTTATTACCAATTGTCACTGCTATAGCATACATTTGTATTTATAATGATATAAACTACCATGTATGTGAGTTTTAAAAGTTGAAGTTCTCAATATAACTTACTTCTTATTGTCGACGTCCAATTTGTTTACAAAATGTATTTCCGGTATTTCCGGTTCGGGCTAAATATTAACGCATTTTCCGTCACGGATAGAGCTAAATATTAACGCATTTTCTGTCACGGAAAGACAGTCGATTTTAATTTTTTTTTAAATTTTTTTTTAAATTTTTTCGGCCAAAATAAAAATTGTCGGGGCGGCATAAAATATTCAGGGCGGGCGGGGATGATAAACTGGGAATTAATTTTATATGGCCTTATAAAATCCTGCTAATATAAGCTTTCCCATCGTTTAATGGAATGAAGGCGAGAACATGTAATGGAAAATAAGAAGATTCCCAGCACCTTCAATACTCACCAGAATGTGTAATTGACATCAAAGCATTATATAATTTGTTTCATGGTATTCAAATAAAATAACTGAAATGATTCAAATGAAATTTGATATGACAGTGCATAAAACTTTTCAAAAGTAAGTGATTACATTAAATAAGGCTTCACAAAAGGAACCGTACACCATGTATTATATTTGAGCTGTTCAATAGTTAAATTGAGTTGATTAGTCTTTCTTGAATATAATGTTTATTTTGTAAAGGTGAAATTATTATTGTTGAAGAGGCGTACAGCGATCTGTTATTTCTAGGAATAGCTGAAGATGGTAATTAATCTACCCTTTGGGAGAATAAGGTGTTATGTGCATATAAAAAAGGAAGGTGAATGTAGCACTTTTCTCTCAGGAGAGAGATTAAATATAATCTGATTAATGAAAATATGTACATCATTTCAGATGGTATATGACAGCTTTGACTGCCTTTAAAAGTTCTTTTTTTTTCAATTACAAAAATTCCTTTTTTGAGTCATCTGCATAACATGGTGGACACTTAGGGATCACTTTGTCCGTCTCTCTTCGACAGCCATCCATCACACTAAAAAAAATGATCGTCGTAATTATATGGCCTAACATGTGCTAAAAATTATGTAGAACACCATTGAAATAAACAAACACTTTCATCTGCAACCTAACCTTGGCCATAATTTGAAATGTACATGACCTGTGAAACTTCAAACGTTTTCGTCTTACCTAAGGACTGTTGTTATGCATGTCCAATAACTCTGACTTCCATTTTGGCAGAGTTATGTCCCTTTTCATATAACTAAACCTTCAACCTAACTGAGCTGAAATAAGCACACGACATGCAACACAAGAGTTCTTTGGAACACATTTCTGGTTTTATATCCTCACCATGTTTTAGAGGGAGAATCGCACATCAATGTTTATGTATTTCACAGCTTGCATTTGCGGGTTACTCCTACTATTATCAGATGAAGATGGTTAGTAAATCCTTATACAACAGATTGCAGATGCGCATATTTTTTTTTTTTGCGTTTTGGACTGGTAATAATTTTTTTGCAAAGCTGTCCCCCTTTTTCTTTATTTTAAATATATGTAGACCATGCGCTAGATCTTCTGTATCTGCAATGTAGATCCAAGCACCACGGACACATTTTGTTTAGTTTTTAGCTCTACTGATCAGAGATCAGCAGAGCTTATGCCGTGGTGCGGCGTCCGTCGTCCGTCCGTCTGTCCGTCCGTCCGTCTGTCTGTCCGTCCGTCCGTCCGTTAACTTTTATTTGTAGCGACTACTCCTCTGAAACTACTGGATGGATATTCATAAAACTTTACAGAAATGTTGCCCATGAAGTCTAGTTGATCCTAGCAAAAATTCATGTTGATGTGAAATCCAAGATGGCCGCCAAAGCTAAAAATAGATTTTTTAAATTCAAGTTTGTAGCGACTACTTCTTGAAAACTCTAAGTGATATTGATATGGGACTTTTTCTGAAATGATCAGCATGACATGATGTTGGTCCTTGTCAAAAATCGTTTTGATTCGACGTTAAACGTGGCTGCCAGCGGCCATCTTTGTTTACATAGAGTTATATAGTAAAAACTTGTAGCGACTACTCCTCTGAAACTACTTGGCGGATTTTCATGAAACTTCACAGGAATGTTGCTCTTGATGTCTAAATGATCATAGCAAAATTTCAGGTCGGCCGGAAATTCAAGATGGCCGCCACGGCTAAAAATAATTTTTCAAAATACAAGTTTGTAGCGACTACTTCTTGAAAACTATAAGTGATATTGATATGGGACTTTTTCTAAAATGATCAGCATGACATGATGTTGGTCCTTATCAAAAATCGTTTTGATTAGACGTTAAACGTGGCTGCCAGCGGCCATCTTTGTTTACATAGAGTTATATAGTAAAAACTTGTAGCGACTACTCCTCTGAAACTACTTGGCGGATTTTCATGAAACTTTACAGGAATGTTGCTCTTAATGTCTAATTGATCCTAGCAAAATTTCAGATCGGCCAGAAATTCAAGATGGCTGCCACAGTTAAAAATAGATTTTTAAAAAATAAGTTTGTAGCGACTACTTCTTGAAAACTATAAGTGATATTGATATGGGACTTTTTCTAAAATGATCAGCATGACATGATGGTTATCCGAGTCGAACATTATTTTGATTCGACATTAAACATGGCTGCCAGTGGCAATCTTTGTTTACATAGAGTTATATAATGAAAACTTGTAGCGACTACTCCTCTGAAACTACTTGACGGATTTCATGAAACTTCACAGAAATGTTGCTCTTGATGTCTAATTGATCCTAGCAAAATTTCAGGTCGGCCGGAAATTCAAGATGGCCGCCATGGCTAAAAATAGATTTTCAAAATACAAGTTTGTAGCGACTACTTCTTGAAAACTATAAGTGATATTGATATGGGACTTTTTCTAAAGACATGATGTTGGTCCTTGTCGAAAATAAATCGTTTTGATTCGACGTTAAACATGGCTGCCAGCGGCCATCTTTGTTTACATAGAGTTATATAATGAAAACTTGTAGCGACTACTCCTTTGAAACTACTTGACGGATTTTCATGAAACTTCACACGAATGTTGCTCTTGATGTCTAATTGATCCTAGCAAAATTTCAGGTCGGCCGGAAATTCAAGATGGCCGCCACGGCTAAAAATAGATTTTTAAAAAATAAGTTTGTAGCGACTACTTCTTGAAAACTATAAGAGATATTGATATGGGACTTTTTCTAAAATGATCAGCATGACATGATGTTGGTCCTTGTCGAAAATCGTTTTGATTCGACGTTAAACATGGCTGCCAGTGGCCATCTTTGTTTACATAGAGTTATATATTGAAAACTTGTAGCGACTACTCCTCTGAAACTACTTTACGGATTTTCATAAAACTTCACAGGAATGTTGCTCTTGATGTCTTATTGATCCTAGCAAAATTTCAGGTCGACCGGAAAATCAAGATGGCCACCATGGCTAAAAATAGATTTAAAAAAAATAAGATTGTAGCGACGACTTCTTGAAAACTTTAAGAGATATTGATATGGGACTTTTTCTAAAATGATCAGCATGACATGATGGTTATCCAAGTTGAACATTATTTTGATTCGACGTTAAACATGGCTGCCATAGGCCATCTTTGTTTACATAGAGTTATATAATGAAAACTTGTAGCGACTACTCCTCTGAAAGTACTTGACGGATTTTCATGAAACTTCACAGAAATGTTGCTCTTGATGTCTTATTGATCCTAGCAAAATTTCAGGTCGGCCGGAAATTCAAGATGGCCACCACGGCTAAAAATAGATTTTCAAAAATCAAGTTTGTAGTCACTACTTCCTGAAATCAAAATTAATCAGTAGAGCTTCAAGGTCATTGACCTCTTGTTTAAAAGTGACATGCGGCATTTGGAATACAGTATTTCAACAGTTTCAACAGGGATGAAAACAAATTTCAGTCATGAAATCTGCATAATCTACCAAACATTCTCAAAGCGGAAATGATGCCTATTGCTTCTGTGACCTTGCAGAAGTCGTGAGCAATATTTTGAATTAACATTTAAAACGAAATACTGATTTAAAATCACTTCTGTTGAATGAAAAACGATGAGACTTAATGAGGAGTAATTTAATTTTTTATATAAAATTTGAACAGTTTTGGCAAACGTCTTCATCATTTCATCGAATTTTGGCAACTGTTCAGAAATTTTATGAATAATACTGTCAAAGGCGAACCAAACTCCAGATATTTGTACTTTATTTAAGTTATAAGTAAATAAAACTTGAATTTAAGTTTTCTAGCCTTTAAGTGTCCCCTCACTACATGAGTAATAACTCTTTGGTAATGCTTATTGAGTTCTTAATTAAATTGAATATTTGCAGTAAATCATCATTTTAGCACAAACAAAATTGTTATTGGCCGTGAGTTGTCTTCTGATGATTTGAAAAAGAAAGCGTTTAAAGAATATTTATGTCTTTCAGTTATGTCATCTCAAGATTGGCTTAATTGAAAGAGACACACAGCAAGCTTGATTTATTTAAAACTTGTTTGTTTTTCTGCATAGCTTGCATGTTTGCAGATCATTATTAGCTCAACTGATCAGAGATCAGCGGAGCTTATGCCGTGGTGCGGTGTCCGTCGTCCGTCCGTCCGTCTGTCCGTCTGTCCGTCTGTCCGTCTGTCCGTCTGTCTGTCCGTAAACTTTTATTTGTAGCGACTTCACAGCTGAAACTACTGGATGGATATTCATGAAACTTTACAGAAATGTTGCCCATAAAGTCTAGTTGATCCTAGCAAAAATTCATGTTGATGTGAAATCCAAGATGGCCGCCAAAGCTAAAAATAGAGTTTTAAAATACAAGTTTGTAGCGACTTCTTCTTGAAAACTATAAGTGATATTGATATGGGACTTTTTCTAAAATGATCAGCATGACATGATGTTGATCCTAGTCAAAAATCGTTTTGATTCAACGTTAAACATGGCTGCCAGCGGCCATCTTTGTTTACATAGAGTTATATAGTAAAAACTTGTAGCGACTACTTCTCTGAAACTACTTGGCGGATTGTCATGAAACTTTACAGGAATGTTGCTCTTGATGTCTAATTGATCCTAGAAAAATTTCAGGTCGGCCGGAAATTCAAGATGGCCGTCACAGCTAAAAATAGATTTTTAAAAAATAAGTTTGTAGCGACTACTTCTTGAAAACTATAAGTGATATTGATATGGGACTTTTTCTAAAATGATCAGCATTACATGATGTTGATCCTAGTCAAAAATCGTTTTGATTCAACGTTAAACATGGCTGCCAGCGGCCATCTTTGTTTACATAGAGTTATATAGTAAAAACTTGTAGCGACTACTCCTCTGAAACTACTTGGCGGATTGTCATGAAACTTTACAGGAATGTTGCTCTTGATGTCTAATTGATCCTATCAAAATTTCAGGTCGGCCGGAAATTCAAGATGGCCGTCACAGCTAAATATAGATTTTTAAAAAATAAGTTTGTAGCGACTACTTCTTGAAAACTATAAGTGATATTGATATGGGACTTTTTCTAAAATGATCAGCATGACATGATGTAGATCCTTGTGGAAAATTATTTTGATTCAACGTTAAACATGGCTGCCAGTGGCCATCTTTGGTTACATAGAGTTATATAGTAAAAACTTGTAGCGACTACTCCTCTGAAACTACTTGACGGATGTTCATGAAACTTCACAGGAATGTTGGTCTTGATGTCTAGTTGATCCTAGAAAAATTTCAGGTCGGCCGGAAATTCAAGATGGCCGCCACAGCTAAAAATAGATTTAAAATAAATAAATTTGTAGCGACTACTTCTTCAAAACAATAAGAGATATTGATATGGGACTTTTTCTAAAATGATCAGTATGACATGATGTTGGTCCTTGTCGAAAATCGTTTTGATTTGACCTTAAACATGGCTGCTTTGTTTACATAGAGTTATATAATGAAAACTTGTAGCGACTACTTCTTTGAAACTACCTGACGGATTTTCATGAAACTTTACAGGAATGTTGCTCTTAATGTCTTATTGATCTTAGCAAAATTTCAGGTCGGCCTGAAATTCAAGATGGCCGCCACGGTTAAAAATAGATTTTCAAAAAACAAGTCTGTAGCGACTACTTCCTGAAATCAAAATCAATCAGTAGAGCTTCAAGGTCATTGACCTCTTGTTTATAATTGGTATACATAAAACAAGGTTGGGGTTATTACCCCCACAAAACAATGGGGTATATATCTCCACAAAACAAGGTTGAGGGTAAATACCCCCACAAAACAAGGTTGAGGGTAAATACCCCCCACTAAACGAGGTGGTGGGTAAATACCCCCACAAAACAAGGTTGAGGGTAAATACCCCCACAAAACAAGGTTGTGGGTAAATACCCCCCACAAAACAAGGTTGAGGGTAAATACCCCCACAAAACAAGGTTGAGGGTAAATACCCCCACTAAACGAGGTTGTGGGTAAATACCCCCACAAAACAAGGTTGTGGGTAAATACCCCCACAAAACGAGATTGTGGGTAAATACCCCCACTAAACAAGGTTGAGGGTAAATACCCCCACTAAACAAGGTTGTGGGTAAATACCCCCACAAAACGAGGTTGTGGGTAAGGTTGAGGGTAAATACCCCCACAAAACAAGGTTGTGGGTAAATACCCCCACAAAACAAGGTTGTGGGTAAAGTGGTAAATACCCCACAAAACAAGGTTGTGGGTAAATACCCCCACAAAATGAGGTTGTGGGTAAATACCCCACAAAACGAGGTTGAGGGTAAATACCCCCACTAAACAGGTTGTGGGTAAATACAAGCACTAAACAAGGTTGAGGGTAAATACCCCCACAAAACAAGGTTGAGGGTAAATACCCCCACTAAACAAGGTTGAGGGTAAATACCCCCACAAAACAAGGTTGAGGGTAAATACCCCCACTAAACGAGGTTGAGGGTATACTGGGTTCAGTCTGTACTTGTAACCTTGTTGTCATACTCCTGGAACTTTATAGATAGACTGACCTTGGTGAGAGGATGACCTCTTTACATTTTGGGGGTCAATAGGTTCAAGGTCAAGGGCACTATGACCTGATAATGAAAAAACTCTAGAAATCTCCATGATTTGTGGCCATAGGCATGACTATGTCACTCTAGAACTCTCAATTATTTGTGGCCATAGGCATGAAACTTCACAGGTACACTCACATCAGGTGTAATCTGCATGCGGGAGGTCATGAGATTGATACACGGCCCGATCACACCAAAGACGTCATACAGATGATACTAGAAGCACCCTTACACTTCCGTCAGGTGTAATCTGCATGCAGGAGGACATGAGATTGATACACGGCCCGATCACACCAAAGACGTACAGATGGTACTAGTAGCTCCCTTACACTTCCGTAAGGTGTAATCTGCATGCAGGAGGACATGAGATTGATACACGGCCCGATCACACCAAAGACGTACAGATGGTACTAGTAGCTCCCTTGCTTGACGTTCAGCATATAAATGGGTGGGGTATCATTTCATGTTATGTGTCTACTGCATGGTATTCCAGTGTGACAACACTATACAGTTTAGCATTGAGCTCACTGTTACAAGTAGACGCCATCGTGATATGACTGAAAGATTGTTAAAAGTGAAGATGAACCCCATACACACATATGCATTAGCCAGTATAGCGTCTACAGGCCCCCTAGGACCTCTTGCTTTTTATTTTAATATGCTACATAATAATGAAGATATATCTATATGCACAACAATATATGGTTTCTGACATTAAACTAGTAACATATTCATAAACGTGATAATCTAAATCATTAAACAGTTTTACCAAAGGATCATTTCACATCATGTATGAACTGCAAGAAATAATTCAACAGCCGATTTTCACATTTCCCTTTCCACCACCCCATCTCCTCTCATCCACTTTTTAAAAAAATAATCTTTGTTTACATGTCCTAAGAGTCACAGTCCCCTTTGCATTTTGCATAGCACCCTGGTGCTACTATTAAGAGATAATTATATGGTAGGCCTATTTTACCAATTTTCATCCTTCATCCACATGTCCCTAATCATATAAACTAGTCTTAAATTCCCTTTTCTGTAACTTTATAAGCACCCTGTAATATTCCCCTCATTCATTTTGTCATTTTTTATCATGCTCATTCGAGGTCTTTATCATAACACCGCGTATGCAAACGTGGAAATGTGGCTGCATCGTAAAGGGAGTGTCTACTACAGAATTTGCAGCAACTCTGCAGTTCTTAAGTAAGAAGGTTCTAGGCCCATTCTATATTTTATCTTTATGTAAATGGAGGATGAGCCTGACAAGTTGATTTCTGTTAGGCACGATATAACCTTTCATGTGTTGGTGTGCCGTAAAACCCAATTCAATTCTAATACATTTTTTAATGCAGTGCTATTAGATTAGATCTAGAGTCGAGTTGTTGAAGGGTACTTACTCTTTCAATCGTCCTTTCACATGCCTTTGACCTACATCATTTTATCAGTGATTATCTATTGACAAAAACTGATTTCTGCAAACAACTGGCAGTGCATGTTATTAACATAAAATGAATCTCTTAACAGTAAAAAGAAATCAAGTGTGAATGCACCCGTTTTTTTAGCATATTCAGCATTGTGCTTAGAATAAATACACAACAACAAAATCAACGCAGTGAAATTGAATGATTGCGGTTAATTGTAAGTATAATAATAACCATTATATGTAAATACTGTCCCTGATGCATAATTTCCTTTTCGGTGATTTGAAAAAGGAATTATTCTACTTGAAAATGAATCTCCTGGTATTGCCAAAAAATAGCTCTATAAACTGTTTTAAACTTTATATTTTAAGTGTGAGTGTTCTTATTTATTCAGTGATTTACAATACAAACATCTTGGCAATAAAATCGCAAGTATTCAATTACTATACACTTGTATTACAATACATTGTATTCTCCTCCTAGAAATTGTCTAGAAAATTGCAGGTTATGACACCTGATGCTTATGGTTTACTTTTATAGTAAGGACAAAAGATCGGTAGAACTGCATAATTATATAAGTATGTATTCAGATTTCAAAGATGTCTAATTCAATTATTGAGATTTATTTAGAAGTATTGATTTTATCTTTTATATTTTATTTTGTATATGTTATAGATGATGAATTTATTCATTGTGCTCGCATTTTTATACCACCATAAATGAGGGAAGGGGGCATATAGTGATGCACTTGTCTGTCCGTATATACGATATACGTCGGTACGTACGTCACACATTTGTACATTCGTATGACACAATTTCTTGTCCAGATACTCCGCCTGACCTTCTCCAGAGATTTTGGTGAGGAAGTATCAGTAGGAAGTCTAATTGTCATCACGCTGTTCTGGTCCATTGACCTTTGGCGGAGTTATGTTCCTTTAATAGCTTACTGCGGGTGCAATCGTGTCCACACATTTCTGGTTCAGGGTTTCTTACAATGTAGAGGTTCTTTAATTCTTCAAAATGGCTTAGCTGTAATCTTATTTTTATAATATTATTTTTGGGGGTGTCTCGATTAGGGGTGGATAACTTTTGGGTAGCATTCTGAATCATATGAAGAAAGAATTTGTGGTGAACTGAATTGTTGTTTATCAGCTGAGCATCACATTGTTTAGGTTATATCAAGCTACCCCAGAGAAGATGAAGGATACATAGACATCCAAGACTCGTGCCCTGCTCCGACCATCAAACACATTCATGTGCTCGGAGGAGAGGCTCTGATACACGGGACTGTCCGGTTTATGTCCCCATCCGATGGACGAGCCTTATACGATGTTACGATGCCGAAGGACACACCGTAGTAACCCAGTGGTGCCTGACTTGGGCTTGAACCCTTGACCTCTAGATTCAGAATCGGATGTGCTATCCACATGGCCACGAAGGCTCCCCTTAACCCGCTAAGCATGACTATAATAGCCTTCGCATCCATTGTAAACCCAGTTCAGCCTGTGGGTAAGCGAGTAACTCGCAGGCTGATCAGGGTCCGGCTGCTCCAAAACACCCCTTTGTCACATAAATGGAATGGTCTTAATTCAAAGACAGAACAGTCCATTAAATAAATGTAGCGGGTTAAGGGTTAAATATATATTTATACATAAAAATGTTCACACATTAATTTTGCCCTACAAAAACGATATAAACAGATATCTGGTGTCTTCGACATTGCAATATTAAAATGATAAGTAAATGCGAGATTAAGTGAATCTTGATGGAGTGAGTTACATGACAACACGACTATGATGTGATCCTGAGACATTCCTCGCAGTCATTAATTTTCCTCCAACAATACTTATCTATAACAATTCAATAATCTATACTCAATCGGGGGACTGTGTTTGTTTGTCAGCGCCGAAACAAGTCCCTTTATAAAGTAGGCAGGATTACGAGGATGGATTACATGTAGGAAGGAGCTGGGCATTATGGGAGAATTGTCTCCGAAAGGCTCAGAGGGAGCCCAGATTTTTCGGGATAAGAATGAGAGATGAACAGCAGGCCTGATTTGTATGGATTACGTGGACACTTCAAAGTCACTGTGTAGAAGATACATGAAAAATGAGAAAAAAATATTGATTTATGGATCAGCTTAAAGCCCAGTTAAAGATGAGCTGTTTGAAAATTTCGGTCAACATGGTTTACTTTTGGGGTTGTTTGTCGCCACAGTACCTGTTGTCCGATGGGTTTTGACAGCCATTTTATTTTTTAAGGAGTGTATAAACATGATAAGATGCTATAAAAGTGTCATTAATAACAAATTAAATGATTGGTTAGGACAGTTGTGACATTGTTTACCTCCATGATATACAACAGTTTTTCAGGTCAGTGCATGTCCCTTATACTGCTATATTGAAATTCAGCCTGACCTAGAGTTGTCTTCCCTGAAATCTATCTTAAGAAGCCTTCAGATGTCCAGTGTTATATAATTTGACTGCATTTTGTTAAGATTGATTAATTGAGATTGATTGATTGATTGATTGATTGATTGATTGATTGATTGATTGATTGATTGATTGAAGCAGGTCATACTATAATTGGGGACCTAGAGTTATAGTCTCATCAAAACACTGGTAAAGTGGGGAATCGAACAAGCGACAACTGGTTTACTAATCTAAGTAAGGCCTAACCACTGGACTCTAGTATTTGCTGTGCCCACATTTTCATTAAAGCACCAGTATTATATCGTGTATCAGAGTCTTGTCATCCAAGCTTGTTAAACAACCCTAGGAATCTATGTGATAGTAAGCGTAGGGCAGGTTTGTGAATTCCTCTGGGGCAGTGCGAAATACCCTAAAAATGTGTTTATTAGCCATTAAGCAATAATTAAATTCTACAAAATAAAAAAGCCAACCTGTTCGCTGGATTCTGCCAGTATCAGAGGTGATCAGTGTCACTAAGGTAGTATGTCGCTGTCTTCCTTTGATCAGCTGAGGCATATATGTTCCAATTGATAGATCGAACATTTATAGCTCCATCCTCTGTAATTGTCTATGGATCGTCAAGTTCCCACAAACATTGACCATTTGTAGTTTGTTTGTAGGACTGCAGTCATGTGCTTTTCTTACAGGTGTAAATACCTGTTTTACTTTTAATTTGCTCAGATATAAGCTTGATTGGCAGATTGGCACTATGGTTTACATGTCTTAAAGGTGACAAGACAGACATCAGATTGTCACTATGTTTTACTAAACATGTCTTAAAGGTGACAAGACAGACATTAGTAAGATATGTTGAATCCAATTAAATATATCAAAATTGAATTTGAACTGCATGAATTGGCAAAACAAAATTGAAGGGACGTTGTTATCTGCTTCTTCATCCCTTGGAAGTGATCTGTCTCAGCAAAAAGGGACAAGTAAGACACAATACATTGACCACCACCCCTCTCCTCAACACATCCCCAACACATCCCCAATTTAATAAAAAAAATAAAATTGAATAGTGCAGTACACAAATCAGATTGTGTGTGTGTGTGTAATTCTAAGGATTATAGTCCCTCCGCCCTGACAGCCACCAGAGAATTCCAATACAACTGGGCACAATGGAGTGTGGACTGATGGCATCAGGTTATCGAGAGTGATGGCATCAGTTATCTAGAGTGACATAATTTACAATTTCATTCTTTACCCTCCCAGAGGTGGCCTCAGTCACAAAGAAACTAAATGCATTAAATGGGACAAGACGCACGTGAAAACAAATCAATCAATATGATTACGGGCACGAGATACAATATCAGTTTCACCCGCATTTTCTGTATACTCTTAAGTCAACTGCTATCAATACGCTCCCAATTTAAGATATTGGCAAACATTGCCTTTTCATTCACGTAGGTAGGAAATACGATAGGATTGTTGCGAATTGGGGTTTAACGGAGTAATCTCTCTTGTTTTGGCTTGTGGCCAACATGATAAGTAAACTTGTCTTAAGGTATTAGGTACCATAACTTTGTCAAACTTTGGTGTAATATTGACAATGAGAGCTAGGTCTCTACTTGAGATAATTTTAATGTGCAAATGTTTCACTCGTTATCTATTAAACCATACATCATGCATTAATTATTGAGGAAAATTGAAGAAAATTGAGAAAATTTAAATTATTTTTATTTAGTACTGTTTACTTAAACTGTCAACTGTACTGGATTTAAGCATGGCAGCTTAGTTCAGGATTTTCCCAAAATGTTTACATACAAGAGCTTCCGCTATAGTAATGATGCTGATGTGTCGAAAACTTTCTCCCACTGGGAGCTCGACTTGTCAACTGAGAAAGTGTAAATTCTTACAGATGGCGGGAGGTATACAGTACTGGTTCTACCCATTAAAAATGGGGTACTATGCCTGTAACACAAACAGTCAACCTTCATATAAGACCTAACATTTGTTAAAAATGACATCAAACAGCATTCAGACAAACACAACCTACAGTCGCCTTGCAGTGCTTTTGAATTAAGCATTAAACACATCAACCAACTCAACAGTTTGACCGTATTTGTGTGTTTGCATTTATAGTCAACACATCTCATTTCCAAGATACGTATGAGCTTGGCTGGCCGGGTATTATAATTATAGAAGCAGATATTGAAGTTCTTTTTTATCCGATGCAAACATTTTTTAAACTAGAGGGTTTTTTCCTATATGTAAACAAATAATCAACTTTAATTTCAGATGTAACCCATTTGTAAAATAGACACTTCCATTTAAGGTGTTCGTTCTTAAAGGCTCTTCCATTTTAGATGGTTATTCTTAAATATGTTCCCATTTTAGGTGTTCATTCTTAAAGACGCTTCCATTTTAGGTGGTTCTTTCTTAAAGACTTTTACATTTTAGGGTTTCATTCTTAAATACGTTGACATTTTAGGTGTTCTTTCTTAAAGACGCTTCCATTTTAGGTGGTTCTTTCTTAAATACACTTCCATTTTAGGTGGTTCTTTCTTAAATACACTTCCATTTTAGGTGGTTCTTTCTTAAATACACTTCCATTTTAGGTGGTTCTTTCTTAAATACACTTCCATTTTAGGTGGTTCTTTCTTAAATACACTTCCATTTTAGGTGGTTCTTTCTTAAATAAGCTTCCATTTTAGGTGGTTCTTTCTTAAAGACGCTTCCATTTTAGGTGTTCATTCTTAAATACGTTGACATTTTAGGTGTTCTTTCTTAAATAAGCTTCCATTTTAGGTGGTTCTTCTTAAAGACGCTTCCATTTTAGGTGTTCATTCTTAAATACGTTGACATTTTAGGTGGTTCTTTCTTAAATAAGCTTCCATTTTAGGTGGTTCTTCTTAAAGACTTTTACATTTTAGGTGTTCATTCTTAAATACGTTGACATTTTAGGTGTTCTTTCTTAAAGACGCTTCCATTTTAGGTGGTTCTTCTTAAAGACTTTTACATTTTAGGTGTTCATTCTTAAATACGTTGACATTTTAGGTGTTCTTTCTTAAAGACGCTTCCATTTTAGGTGGTTATTCTTAAAAGACGTTTCCAGCGTCTCCGTGACCGAATGGTTAACAATGTTGCATTGTAAACCTTCACCTCTCACCGCTGTGGATTCGAATGAATGAATGGTGTTTTACGGCACGTCGACACATAAATAGGTCATATTGTGCGCAAAAATTGATGAAAAATGAAGTATTATTTAAAAATTAGTGTAAATATTTAAAGATAAAACTATTTAAAAAAATAAGGGATGATAAGGTGTAATATAAACTACGGATTCGAATCCCACTGGGAGCTCGACTTGTGAGGAAGTGTTGATTCTTACGGATGGCAGGAGGTGTACAGTACTGGTGGTGTGGTTTGCCTCTACCACAAAAATCAACCGTCATATATAACATTTCATGTGTTGAAAATGATGTAAAACACCATCCAAACAAACAAACAAATTAAAGACGTTTCCATTTTAGGTGGTTCTTCTTTAAGTGGCTTATAGGGCCCTACAGGATTAACAGAATGATTTGATCTTAAGTAGGTATGTCAGTTCATAAGTAGAGTTTTTTTTTAAGCAAATGGAAAAAGTATGCAGTTGGAGTTATCCACGATAATATCAAATCCTTATACACTTCTGCCCTGAGCTACTTTGTGAAACCTGTAAACTAATACAATATTAATTATGAGCTAATAATAAATATTGATACAGTTTGGAGGGAGGCAAATGAATCGTGACCCACTATTGGAATTCCCAGCAAACTTCCTGTAGCTCAAAAATGTGCCATATTGATGTGACAATAATTGCATGGTTATCAATATTAATAAAAAGAAGATGGCAGCCAACAACTGGATCATTTGAATTACTGAATAAACAATAATTCAATCTGACTTAATTTTAGAAGTCAAAGCGTATATTATTACGGGTAGAAACAGAACTGTAAGAGTTTGGTTTTTTTTAGTAGGATATTCTTTCATCAGTTAAAATGGCATAATTATGCCGAGAATTCAAAGCACTGTAAGCTGCAATTGTTACTTAGTCTTGGTGTGTTTTCGCAAAGAGAGCTGTTTTTTAGCTCTACTGATCAGAGATCAGCAGAGCTTATGCCGTGGTGCGGCGTCCGTCGTCCGTCCGTCTGTCCGTCCGTCCGTCTGTCTGTCTGTCCGTCCGTCCGTTAACTTTTATTTGTAGCGACTACTCCTCTGAAACTACTGGATGGATATTCATAAAACTTTACAGAAATGTTGCCCATGAAGTCTAGTTGATCCTAGCAAAAATTCATGTTGATGTGAAATCCAAGATGGCCGCCAAAGCTAAAAATAGATTTTTTAAATTCAAGTTTGTAGCGACTACTTCTTGAAAACTCTTAAGTGATATTGATATGGGACTTTTTCTAAAATGATCAGCATGACATGATGTTGGTCCTTGTCAAAAATCGTTTTGATTCGACCTTAAACGTGGCTGCCAGCGGCCATCTTTGTTTACATAGAGTTATATAGTAAAAACTTGTAGCGACTACTCCTCTGAAACTACTTGGCGGATTTTCATGAAACTTCACAGGAATGTTGCTCTTGATGTCTAAATGATCCTAGCAAAATTTCAGGTCGGCCGGAAATTCAAGATGGCCGCCACGGCTAAAAATAAATTTTCAAAATACAAGTTTGTAGCGACTACTTCTTGAAAACTATAAGTGATATTGATATGGGACTTTTTCTAAAATGATCAGCATGACATGATGTTGGTCCTTATCAAAAATCGTTTTGATTTGACGTTAAACGTGGCTGCCAGCGGCCATCTTTGTTTACATAGAGTTATATAGTAAAAACTTGTAGCGACTACTCCTCTGAAACTACTTGGCGGATTTTCATGAAACTTCACAGGAATGTTGCTCTTGATGTCTAAATGATCCTAGCAAAATTTCAGGTCGGCCGGAAATTCAAGATGGCCGCCACGGCTAAAAATAGATTTTTAAAAAATAAGTTTGTAGCGACTACTTCTTGAAAACTATAAGTGATATTGATATGGGACTTTTTCTAAAATGATCAGCATGACATGATGTTGGTCCTTGTCGAAAATCGTTTTGATTCGACGTTAAACATGGCTGCCAGTGGCCATCTTTGTTTACATAGAGTTATATAATGAAAACTTGTAGCGACTACTCCTCTGAAACTACTTTACGGATTTTCATAAAACTTCACAGGAATGTTGCTCTTGATGTCTTATTGATCCTAGCAAAATTTCAGGTCGGCCGGAAAATCAAGATGGCCGCCACGACTAAAAATAGATTTAAAAAAAATAAGATTGTAGCGACGACTTCTTGAAAACTTTAAGAGATATTGATATGGGACTTTTTCTAAAATGATCAGCATGACATGATGGTTATCCGAGTTGAACATTATTTTGATTCGACGTTAAACATGGCTGCCAGTGGCCATCTTTGTTTACATAGTTATATAATGAAAACTTGTAGCGACTACTCCTCTGAAAGTACCTGACGGATTTTCATGAAACTTCACAGAAATGTTGCTCTTGATGTCTTATTGATCCTAGCAAAATTTCAGGTCGGCCGATAATTCAAGATGGCCGCCACGGCTAAAAATAGATTTTCAAAAATCATGTTTGTAGTCACTACTTCCTGAAATCAAAATCAATCAGTAGAGCTTCAAGGTCATTGACCTCTTGTTTAGGTATAGGTATTTCTCTACTGGGTTTATGATCGATCAAATGTTTATGAACCATCTAAACGACAATAAAATTATTTTTTACCATAATATTATGTCATATATGTTAAATGCTTTACGGTGAATAATTACACTTCACAAATAATCGCAGTTGCATTTCATTTTCTTATACATATGATGTTTTTGCACTACCTGCACACACACTTGTCTACATTGGATTGTTTTAGGGGAAAAAGGTGGGCGATTTGAAATTTTTATTTATGATCAGATTATCATAAGATGTTTGGGCCCAGATCATAACTACCGTACTCACCATAAAATCCAGCCTTTTTATTCACTTTTCAGACTAATGTGGTTCAATATCAAATTCAGATTGGTGGCAAATCTACAGATCAATCATTGAAATTAGTAACACCTGTATCAGGGGCACAACGATGCAATATGTCTTTATGATGCCTCTGCTGTTGTTTTTTATTACAGAGATTCATATTAAATTCTGGGCCCTGTTTTATTAAACATTTTACGATAAGTCTTACATTTTAAAATAGTTTACGTTTTTCACCTTAGCATTCAATGTAGACAATTTTGTGTGCATGCATATAGTGCGGAAATATCATTTGTATAAGAAAATGAAATGAAATCACGTGTATTTGGAAAGTGTAATTTATAGTTTACGATCAAAATGGTCGTATAAGTTGTTTCATAAAACGGGGCCCTGATCATGTTCAGTGGCAGGGACTTGGTGGCTCAGTTGATAGCATGTTAGTCTCTGAATCCAGAACTCACTGGTCCGAGCCTCACTTCATGATCAGGCACCACTGGGTTGCTTGCGGTGTGCCCTTAGGCAAGACACTCCCCTTAGCCTGGTTCCTGAACCTGGAGGTTCTGTCTATCAGCGGAGTCTGTCTTCCAAGCATGTTAAAGAACTATTAACCCTTAACCCGCTAAGCATGACTATAATAGCCTTTGTGTCCATTGTAAACCCAGATCAGCCTGCAAGTTATCACTTAAATGGAATGGACCTAATTCAAAGAAAGGACAGTCCATTATATATATAGAGCGGGTTAAGGGTTAAATCTGTCTGGTAGTAAGCGTAGGGAATTCCTGTTATCCTTTCCCTCTCCCTGGGACAGCTTGACAATATGACTGTGTTGATGAGCTACTAAAGAACATTTCACTTTCTGTTCTGTGCAGGTAAGTGCAGACCCATTCACAGGTTTTTTGCAAGAATAAGCCTATTACACTGTAGACTGTTATAGTAAAAGGATTACTTAAAATTCCTGAACAATTCAAAAATTAAACGATATAACATGTAAAATAGTCCACTCCAGCATTAACCTTCAGCCAGATAGATCAAGACCAGAGATCAGGCCTTTGTATTAAAAGCATATAATTATAGCATTAAGGTATCAAAGTTGACAAAATTAGCCTACCTTTGTAACTGAATTAAGGTAGAGACCAGAGACCTGCCTTAACATTAAAAGTAAATGTAACATTAAAGTATCAAAAGTTAACAAAATTAGCCCACCCTTGCATGAACCATCACGCGGCTGGTTATATTTGACTAACCACCATAAGTAAATATAATGCCATTTATTGCTATAGCCTATAGCGGGGTAGACTGGGTCTACATAGTATACTATGTACATAGTGCAACATAATCTTGGCATTAGCACCCTCTGTCCTCGTGGAGTGGATGGCCGTACACGTGATCATATTGGCACAGTGTTCCTCTCTCTTTCGCAGTGGCAAGTCGTAATTCGCTGTCAACACCTTTTGCTTGTTAATCTCGTGTGATGGAAACTTGTTCGCTTTAATTTAGTTGCGTAAATTAATTTAAGAGGGCGTTCAAACATCCATCGCAATTTAAAATTTGTGAATTTAAAATCTTCAGGATTATTGATTTGTTAAAGTCATAAACATTGCGTGTTTTACCTATATGTATTGGGTTATATGTTTTGCAGTTGTGGCTTTACAGTTGTTGACTGAAGCATTGATCTTGGAGAGCTTAGCTTAGCTCGGAGAGTAAAATAGAGGGATTACTTATTAATGAGTTTGCAATGATCGTTCAAGGAATAAAATATGACAACTGTTGAAATTATTTCATAGAAAATGGATTATTCCGGATGTAGGCTTTGAATTGGATTATACTGGATTAGACAGTGACCGGGATTATTATAAGTTCAAGGAAGGTGTTACTTTGATTGGGAATTTTAGTCATGATTTCGGAATCAGCTTGCAGTATGTGAGAGGAACTTGCCGGACATTGCAGTGTGGTACACTTGTTTGGTGCTATTCGTGTTTCTGTATTGGTGATAGCAGTTTTCAATGTCCATTAGGCTCAGTGAAGGTAACCATGTTTTGTTTCTGTTTTGCTCACCTTTTTTGTGCCCCGTCATGAAGTGAAGTGGGCATTTAGTCTTAAATGCTCTTGTCTGTCCAGAGCTTTCAGACTTAACACTTGTTTACATCTATACAACAGCAGTATGTTCCAAACAAAAGTAGATCAATATTAAATATCTTTGACCTACTTTTTGGACTTAATTTGCATTGAAGTTTTGTTTTATGTGACTTAAATTTTTTATTCTTATTCGCATGACTGACAAGATGGGGATAGGAACCGTGACCCCTGCTTAACTTATAGTCCCTATTTAGACCTCGCTTGCATTGAGTTTTCTCAGTCAGAGATGTAGGTACAAACAACACATGATGTGAATCTCAGTAATATGATCTTTTGGTCTGTCTGTATAACTTGTGCTTCATCACAAAATTGGAAAACCACTGTACAATAATTCTGGATTAAATCTAACCTCACTGTACAACAAATCCAGAGTCAGGGCGTGAACATTTGTTTCTGAGTTATTAGTCCTACATAACATTTGAATGGTCAAATTGATAAATTGTTAAAGAATTTATCTGAATTTCTACTCATCAGACGAGTGGAATTTTCGTACTCTCAGAGTCAATCTAACCCTACTGTATGAGAGTTCTGGAGTAAAACCCAACACTATACGAACTCACCTGAGTGAGTGTACAAGAATTTCAGGTTAAATACGATTATTATATTGAGTAAATCAATGCCCTTTCCATTCAACTATTGGGCCACATTCCTGTTTTTTTGTTTTGAATACTCAATGCTGATTTATTACATTTAGATTTTACAATGATTAAATTATGTATGTAAAAATAAGTAGGGTAATTCATGGTTAGTCGACAAAGATATAATTACTACAAATACATTGTCATTTAAATAAAAATAACCTCTGAAATGGATTAAATCGAGTAATCTGTTAAGGGAAAGAAAGCCTGACATTTTAATCAAGTTAATAGTATGCATTTATTTGAAGTTTATTTTACAACTTGACTGATTTAAAAGGATCATAAAATTCAGTAGGGGATGACACCATCTTTTAGTACAAATTTTATTTTCCATAGAAAAAATAAACTGAAAATTGATGTGTGTTTCCCATCAAAATCATTCCTATTTAGTCCTTGCTATTTACGTCTTAACAGTTAACGGACGTGACTTTAGAGGTATTGACGCAAAATATAATACCGTGTTACATGTAATAACAAATCAGCATTGAGTGTTTTAGTAATCTGTTATAGTAATCTAGAATCCCAATTTTGACCATAAACTGAACCTTGACATTGGTGGGTACGACTGATTTATGTGACAACAAAAATAAACATGCCCCGATCTTCAAAATTCAATACGTTTTCGATATTTTGCAACCAGAAATCACCACCAACAATAAAAATTACATAAAAAAATAAGAGCACCCTCCTTGGCGCTACTGTTAGGGGGAATACAGTACATGCTCATGAACGCTTGGAATGATTTTGTGACAGGTAGCCAAGCCAGAGCTCCAATGTTACACCATTATTTTAATATTAATTGGGTATTTGCATTTTGCAATTGAGTAAAACGTTTTTTTTTACCCCACCAATTGTTTTCAGTTGGGTATATCCTTATAAATTTAATTAACAAAAAGCAACAACAATCAAACATGGTTCTCAGAATACTTGCTTTAAGCTGATTTGTGCTTTTTGTAGTATACTTCGATTCTTTGCGTCCTGTTTGTTGTGAGACAACAGTTTTGTAGCAGACACATAATTAAGATCTCCAACCCCTACACAATAGCCAACAACACATGTCAATTACACTCAATTATAATTAATTTCGGAACCAGTCTTATACGCTGGACTTGTTTGGTCCTTTACCTATAGTAGATTAGGCTTCGAGATGTGTTTAGAGGGCTGGCGGAAATATTTAAACATCCGAATGATTGACAATGAATTGCGTTTCACAAATTTGATACACATGCTATGATAATTCCATTGCTGTTTTCATAATTTTAATTGCATATTTACGCAGATATGTACCGTATCTGGAGCTCTGCTAGCCATGTCATTTGGAAAGAAAACTTTGAGTATTAAATCGGAATAAAAAATACCAACATATGCTAGTATATTTTTTACAAGCATAAATGATTGCATTTTATTACCTGAAATGGCTATTGGGCATGTATCATTCACTACTGTAGTGGTATATAACATGAACCTTAACCCGCTAAGCACGACTATAATAGCCTTTGCGTCCATTGTAAACCCAGATTACTCGCAGGCTGATCAGGGTTTGCAATGTCCAGCTGCTGATCAGTCATTTTCCTCAAAACACCCCTTTGTCACATAAATGGAATGGTCTTAATTCAAAGAAAGAACAGTCCATTATATTTAAGTAGGGGGTTAAGGGTTAAAGTAAATGGCGTCACGTTAAGGCATGCTTCTGTCATAATCCGACACTATGAGTAAAGAAAAAAACTCCCATTCCATCGCATCAATATCATATTTACCAACTCGTTTAATAAATTCAGTTATAAATAAACAACCACTTATCGCACTCACGAACTTCTAAATATTTTATTAGAAATCTCATGCATTATTTTTGGATGATAATCAATGCATTTTAGAAATTGTCAAATGTTTCTGTCAGACTGCTTATTATAGGGCTGTGTAACGCTGCAAAGGGTACTGGGTTATGATAATCCACCTATTTGGTTAAGTTAATTTTCAATTTAAACAACAAAAAAAAAATACACAAGATTGGTTAATAGGAGCATTACTTTATCATGACCTTGAGATAATTTTAGTTGAATCAAATTGAGGTTTTATTGCACACCAACATAAAAAGATTATATAGCACCAACAGAAATGAACATTCCTGGGGTGGGGGGTGTGGGGTGGGGGGTGGGGAGGGGGGGGGGGGGGGGGGGGGGGGGGTAAATGTCTAAATGTAAAATGAAAGGAAATTGTATATATTGTTACTGATTTAGATATTTAGATTTACCTTTTTAGTTGTAAGGTAGCAACATTTCTGAAATTATTGTCCTATAAAGTCCTGTTAATATTTTAATAGTGTTTTTTGCACCAATATTTACATAATTTCAATGTATCCCTAGAAATGCCAAACTTTAACAAGTTAACTTATTTGATGATTACATTGTGACTTCTGTCCTACCATTTATTATAACAGCAAATATTTATACCGTATTTTACTATGTATATTGCGCTCCTGTGTATAGTGCGTACCACCTTCTTAGAGATCAAACCTGGATAAAAGCAGTTGTGTCCGTGTATAGTGCACATCCAAATACTTTTAGATAAAGATGAAGTCATATAGGCAAAGAAACATGAAAAGAAGCAAGATTTTCAGTTGTCTTAACGTATATTCAGACTGTGTTTTTTAGTATTAATAGTTGATTATTCTGTTAGCTAAAATAAAATATGTTTATTTATTTGCTCTTGCGTCTGCTCATGCATCCACTCTCCCTCCAAAAACTTGTCCGAATAGAATGCGTCATCATTATCGTCTTCACTGTTAAATATCAGAATAGAATTGAACTGTAACAATACTACCTGTACCAGTCTAATCAGCTGGAAATCACGTAATATCAAGTCAGCTGATATAAATAACAAAACAAGGGCCGAAATGTTCACCCATTTATTGAAATTCTACAACAAATTTAATATGCAAACATTTATATTAAAACAAGCTTTATTATAAAGTTGATGGTTGTCGAATCAGTTAAGTCAATAAATTACTTGTATAACGCGAGTAAGTAACAAAAAATAAAGTATTATTGGCATTCACAATTGTCTGTCCCCAATATTTTTATCGTTGTTTTTCTCCATTCTGACATCGATTTTCTGCATATAAAATGCAAGAAAAAAGTTGTTTTTATTGGTTCCTTGTACGCACCCCACTTACAGAAATCGTAAAAGAAGTAAACAAAACAAGGTAAAATACGGTATCTCAATTTTTCGTTTCAAAAACACATTTCATTCTGGTAGTAAAGAACAATTTTTTCTGAGAGTATAGTAGCACTTAGTGATACATTTTGCATGGATAAATGCACCAAATCATTTCACCGCTGCATAAATGTATGTTTATCTTCAAGCCTGGTAAATTTTAAAGTAATCTAAACTACATGAGCTGAGAAAATTGAATTTAAACAGAAAATGATTCTTTACTATCAATGATTCTATTCTCCCCAATGCACTCTAGTAGCACACCCCACCCCACCTTTTCAAAAAAATAAAATAAGTAAATAAAATATCTTTAAAATTCAATAAAATAAAATAAAAATTATAATAAAATCTCGTTGGCATTTTGCATATCGCCCAGGCGCTACTATTAGAGGATGTAAGGTATACACGTTTCCCAAATTTTGCTGACTTGAGAAAAATTCTCTGTCCAATTGCACTTTTCAAATCACAAGCATATAATTTATAATCAAGCCACAGAATTTGAGTAATATGGCCATTGTGATTACTTCATATGAATAGATCGTAATATCGGGAGATTACGAATATGTTTTATGAAATTTGAATAAATAAAAAACATTTGTTTAAGATTGTTGAATAAATGCTTATAAATTCATAGTCATCCATTGTCAGTATAATTGTCTAATGGAAAAAAAAGTCTGCAAATACTATAGATAATTTGAAGTGAAAATTGAATTCTATCATTCGATTATGAAAAAATCAATGGAATTGTTTGCTTAAGGTATATATGACATACATATCTGCCTGTGGAAGATCAACTTAGAAAGTGCTGTACTTGTTAATATATGGTTATGAAATATGTCCGTATTTAATTTATTTTATGTGAAAGGGAAATTAACAGTTGAAGACTAGTCCTGTTTAATTTGTTGAATAGTTGTATTTGATGAATTGTATGTATATATATATATATATATATAGAAAGGCTGAATTTAAATGGGAGTGCATTGACTTTTGTTATAAGTCCAATTGTTTACACCTCTTTTCATCAGCAGGTTGAAAACAGTTTACAGCTCTTTTCTTGAGCAGGTTGAAAAGAGATTGAACCCCTATCATTTTCTTCATATCATGGCTTTTGAATTTTACGCCTTTAGAGAAGGAATATGAAATGCTTATTGCGTTTTTTTTAAATTTGAAATCTGATTTACCGTATAAATGCCCCAGGGCACGCTTTAATTTATAAAAAGGGGAAGGGCAGAGTAATTTGTGACCATATATAAATATATTTATACCTCTAAAATTCTTGAGTGACACGAGTAAATATACCAGAAAACACTGGTAGGTTGTTTCAGTATATGTTTCACCTCTGGTAAAAAGTGTTGTTTATATTTTCAGATGGCCTGGCAAAGATTAAGGAGACCATTCGCAAACAGATCAAGTCATCTAACACATCAAAAGGTACATTGTAACTTACATAATAAATATAAGTCGATAAAATTAGAAGAAAAAAATCGTAAAATTGAAAATAACAGCATTTTGGATAATAAAGATATAAATATACAAATACTGGGTGGGTTGATTTAAGATATTGTGTCAGTGTAATATGAATGCCAGGTCAGTTAATGTAAAAGAAATTTTGACATTTTTTTATTGGTTAGATTTTATATGAGCATTAATGGAGGTAAATAAATTTTGGACATAATTATGAAAATATTGGTATGGTTGAATATATAGAGGATATTACATGAGTGCCTGTTTAATATTGAATTTATTAAACGAGTTGGATACAATTGTATGAGCGCAGGGGCGTATTTAGGCATACTCAAGAAAATCGAATGTGAACAAATAAAAGTGCTTATTTTTTAAAATCAGCAATATTGAAGTGGGGTAGTGGGTGAGGCATAAACTTCTATTATAATTTTGTTGCTTTGATTTTTTTTCTATTTATTAAAAACACACTTAATGAAAGGAGGCTAGAGCCTCCAAAATCTTGTTCAAATGAAGCCACAAACCTCCGAAATTGCACTCCTCCCGCACTCTCCCCAGGGCGTATTCTCCAAAAGGCTCTGGCTACACCCCTGGAGCATTATATCAATTTTATCCAACCAGTTTATTAAATTCAGTATTAAACGGGCATGATTGTGAGATTCTACATGTATTTATCACATAACTCCAAAAAGGCCTGGTAAGCAACATTTATTAGTGTAGCTGCCTATATATATATATTGTCAGATGATGACGTACGCTTGTGTGATGATGTCTTATTTTGACTCAAGTCTTCTCCGTACGACGCTGAACAGATTCGGCCTTCATTTGCATATTTATTTCACTAGAGTAATATGATAAATACATCATGACTTTATTACACTCCCACACCGCAAGTTATGTGATAAGAACATGCATATCCTGGATGAATGTAAACATGATACAAATATAGAATGCAAATTATTTTTTCCACTATCAGAAATTATAAAAAATTATATACAAATGTCAGGAATTATATCTTGGGTAACCTGTGCCATGCATAGTTATCCATATTTATTACATTTATGTGGGTGAAAGATGGGGATTTCTCAGTGAAAGAATATTCATAATTCCTTAATATTGGTAACTAACTCCAAACACAAAAATAACTAACTGTGGCGTTAAGTTATGATGTCAATAAAGTGTTGCTGATGTCGACGTCATCCGTCGATCCCAGCTGTTAAATAATCAATATATCTCAAATAATAAGACTTATTTTCATGGATTCATCCTATTTTGGAATAGGCCTGTCAGTGATCGCTGGTTTTACCGGTAACGGGATGTAGGTACAAACAACTTGTACTGTTACAATGTTCAGCGCGTGCAACTCTGACGGTGAAAATTAGCTTACCACAACGTTTGTATTCAGTAAGAAAGTTGACCTCTCTACCATGTTTGAACCTACATGGAAAACCCATTCTGATGACTTCCTGATATTATCTGCTGCTGGTATTGCCTGCTATTAGCCCTTAACCCGATGAGCACAACTATAATAACCTTTGCATCCATTGTAAACCCAGACCAGCCTGCGAGTAACTCGATCAGTCCCTTTGTTACATAAATGGCATGGTTAGTTAATTCCAAGAAAGAACAGTCCATTATATATTTGTAGGGGGTTAAGGGTTAAATTGAAATAAACACCAATTGATTATATCTGTTACATTCACATTGATTTGTTAGCTTTTAATCAAATATAATATATTAGATGGGTTCAGATTGAAATTCTATCTTAATTAATGCTCTGGAAAATTCAGACAGACATGTCTATTGGGATCCAATCAATAACTAGGAATTGAATTGAATATTGTTTAACGGCTCATCAACACAGTATAGGTTATTTAGAGCCGCCCCAGAGAGAGGGGAAGGATACATAGGAATCCTGGAACCTGCCCTATTCTTATTATCGAATAGATTCCTATGGTTCTTTAACGTGCTCGGAGGATAGACCGATACACGTGACTGCCCGGTTTACGTCCCCATCCGACGGACTAGGCTAAGGGAAAGTGTCTTGCCTAAGAACACACCATCGGAACTCAGTGGCACCACGGAAGATTGAACCCGGGGCCTCCGGTTACAAATCCTAGGAATGGCTTATAATTCATAAAATTTCTGAAATCAGATGTGTCACTCTTCTGTACCTTAATAATGTTTTTACATATGAAAGACTTTTTGATCAAAATCATTCACCCAGAAGTTCATAGAATGTTTGTGTATATAAGAATGTTTTATAAGATTTGATTAACATTCTATTCATAAGTGTAAATTTAAAGAAATCGAAAATGAAAATAGAAAAGATTCAAATTTGTGGCATTGATCGATATTTACCTCTTAACATTTCATGTGGACACCATTTCATTACTGCCTAAATAGCCGTGTTTAATAGGTATATATATTTAACCTTAAGAAACGACCCTTAAAAGTACTTTAGCATTATAAAATTAACGGCATATTCTGTATAAAATATTTAGTACCTACTACTTCAGAATGCAAATTATTTGTTTACGACTTATAGTTTGATAAGACGCATATTGCAGGGGTGGCATTAAGAGGCGGTAGATCCTGCTACTTACCCAGCTGCTCTACTCTGTGGGCTGTTTACTGGAAAAGTTAATGACACCCCTGTATTGAAAAGGTTTATCAGTGAAGAGTGATTATCATGAATAAGTTGTTCTCACAAACTGGACCTGAAGCTGTGACATTCAGTCACATTTTGGCATTTTTCAGGGCAGAGATGCCTGGACTCACATTTACCACACTTGATAAATCTGAATAAGTGATTCTCTGGTCACAAATAAGAACGATTTTGCTCGTTCCATGACATACATTCAAAGTTTTGGTTCACGTTGATACGAAAAAATAGCACCCCCTTTACAAATTTGATATTATAAGCTGGCATGACATGTAGTTAGGCCATAAATTTAAAATTCAAGCAAATAAAATAAATATAATTAGATTGACACTTTGGTTTCTATCAAAACACCCCTTTGCAGGTTTGTTTCTTCTTGAAAAAAAAAAAATGCCCATGGTCCCTTATGAGGGCCTTATGAGCAAGGAGTGACTATTTAGCATTGGTTCGCTTGTGTTTTTGTAGCGCTGTAAAGTTATTTATTTACTTACAAAATGTATGTAATATTATTGTCATCTAGTCACATTTTGGGTTAGTGTGGAGAGGGGAGGTCCAATATGTCTTCTTATCCAAAAACATCTCTGTGGGCATTACATTTTGCAAAAGTGGGTGTGTGGGGGGGAGGGGGGCATTTTTTTGAAGTTTAAAAATTATTTTTTTTTATAATAAATTGATAAATACAAAGTTGATTATTGTGTAAAAATGTTAAATATATTCTGTTTATGTGTAGATCATGTTTGGCTATAATTCTCTGTGTCATATTTTATAGTTCACTCTTTCACTGCAAAAGTGGGTGTTTTGGGGTGGTGGTGGGGGGCTTTAATAAGGGAGAGGGCAATGTTTAACTAGTTTTGATTAACTCCTAATTATAATATTGGGTTTTAAATGTGCAATTCCAAATCTACTCCAACAAGCGCCATGGGAATTTTCACTATTTTTCCATGCTACAATTACTACCTTACCCCTGTTTATTGTGAGGTGTATCATAAGAAGTTGTCAGTTGTAAACGTTAAGTGTTATGTTCTAGTACTATAATATAAATTATAGAGCACTCAAACTAGTCAATATCAAATATACATAATACATGATACTTAACCATTCATAATACAAGATTAGTTTTTACGACAAACCACTGACCTCACGCTTGGGGTGACTGATTTTTAGGGCATGTGCATGCCATAATTTTTATGTAGATCGCCAAAATAAACCCAAGGTAAACTGACCTAAACGGCTCTGTTGGCTTACCTTGGTCCAAAATTATATATACATAATAATTTCAGTCAGCGAATTGTCGGGTAGAAAGTGGAACAATTGAACAATTGCAGTGTAATGAAAAAAAGGATATTCCCAAAAACGAAACTTTTGTAAAAATCTAGATTTCTAGATTGCTCACTATGTCCCTGTAAAATAAATACTCAATTCAATACTTGATTGATATTATATCTAAAGGATACATTTCAGTCTTCGAATTAACCCACTAGCCCAAAGCCCAGGGCTAGTAAACTGTCATTCGGGCTAGTGATTTTTTTTTAATTTATGGAGTCGGGGCTAAAGGAAAAGGTATGGGTATTCAATGAGTTTATAAGAATTTCGGCTAGTGACTCAAAAATGTTAATTTAAAGAATGTACATTTTAATGAAAAAACACTCCTGAATCTCTAAATAGCAAAAATCATGCAAGGTTAGGAAATATTTCTGATGCAGCAAGGTTATTATATGTCATTTCCTGATTGGGAATGTTTCTGATACTGCAAGGTTATTATATGTCATTTACCTGATTGGGAATGTTTCTGATACAGCCAGGTTATTATATTTCATTTACTGGTTAGGAATGTTTCTGATAGAGCAAGGTTATTATATTTCATTTACCTGATTGGGAATGTTTCTGATACAGCCAGGTTATTATATTTCATTTACTGGTTAGGAATGTTTCTGATGCAGCAAGGTTATTATATGTCATTTACCTAATTGGGAATGTTTCTGATGCAGCCAGGTTATTATATGTCATTTACCTAATTGGGAATGTTTCAGATACAGCCAGGTTATTATATTTCATTTACTGGTTAGGAATGTTTCTGATGCAGCAAGGTTATTATATGTCATTTACCTGATTGGGAATGTTTCTGATGCAGCAAGGTTATATGTCATTTACCTGATTGGGAATGTTTCTGATGCAGCCAGGTTATTATATGTCATTTACCTGATTGGGAATGTTTCTGATACAGCCAGGTTATTATATTTCATTTACTGGTTAGGAATGTTTCTGATGCAGCAAGGTTATTATATGTCATTTACCTAATTGGGAATGTTTCTGATAGAGCAAGGTTATTATGTCATTTACCTGATTGGGAATGTTTCTGATACAGCCAGGTTATTATATTTCATTTACTGGTTAGGAATGTTTCTGATGCAGCAAGGTTATTATATGTCATTTACCTGATTGGGAATGTTTCTGATGCAGCAAGGTTATATGTCATTTACCTGATTGGGAATGTTTCTGATGCAGCCAGGTTATTATATGTCATTTACCTGATTGGGAATGTTTCTGATACAGCCAGGTTATTATATTTCATTTACTGGTTAGGAAGGTTTCTGATGCAGCAAGGTTATTATATGCCATTTACCTGATTGGGAATGTTTCTGATAGAGCAAGGTCATATATGTAAATTACCTGATTGGGAATGTTTCTGATACAGCCAGGTTATTATATTTCATTTACTGGTTAGGAATGTTTCTGATGCAGCAAGGTTATTATATGTCATTTACCTGATTGGGAATGTTTCTGATGTAGCCAGGTTATTATATGTCATTTACCTGATTGGGAATGTTTCTGATGCAGCCAGGTTATTATATTTCATTTACTGGTTAGGAATGTTTCTGATGCAGCAAGGTTATTATATGCCATTTACCTGATTGGGAATGTTTCTGATGCAGCCAGGTTATTATATGTCATTTACCTGATTGGGAATGTTTCTGATGCAGCCAGGTTATTATATGTCATTTACCTGATTGGGAATGTTTCTGATACAGCCAGGTTATTATATTTCATTTACTGGTTAGGAATGTTTCTGATGCAGCAAGGTTATTATATGCCATTTACCTGATTGGGTATGTTTCTGATAGAGCAAGGTTATTATATGTAAATTACCTGATTGGGAATGTTTCTGATACAGCCAGGTTATTATATTTCATTTACTGGTTAGGAATGTTTCTGATGCAGCAAGGTTATTAGATGTCATTTACCTGATTGGGAATGTTTCTGATGCAGCAAGGTTATTATATTTCATTAATTACTGGTTAGGAATGTTTCTGATGCAGCAAGGTTATTATATTTCATTTACTGGTTAGGAATGTTTCTGATGCAGCAAGGTTATTATATGCCATTTACCTGATTGGGAATGTTTCTGATAGAGCAAGGTTATTATATGTAAATTACCTGATTGGGAATGTTTCTGATACAGCCAGGTTATTATATTTCATTTACCTGATTGGGAATGTTTCTGATGCAGCAAGGTTATTATATTCATTTACCTGATTGGGAATGTTTCTGATGCAGCAAGGTTATTATATTTCATTAATTACTGGTTAGGAATGTTTCTGATGCAGCAAGGTTATTATATTTCATTTACCTGATTGGGAATGTTTCTGGTGCAGCCAGGTTATTATATTTCATTTACTGGTTAGGAATGTTTCTGATGCAGCAAGGTTATTATATTTCATTTACCTGATTGGGAATGTTTCTGATGCAGCAAGGTTATAAGATGTCATTTACCTGATTGGGAATGTTTCTGATGCAGCAAGGTTATTATATTTCATTAATTACTGGTTAGGAATGTTTCTGATGCAGCAAGGTTATTATATTTCATTTACCTGATTGGGAATGTTTCTGGTGCAGCCAGGTTATTATATTTCATTTACTGGTTAGGAATGTTTCTGATGCAGCAAGGTTATTATATTTTATTTACCTGATTGGGAATGTTTCTGATGTAGCCAGGTTATTATATGTCATTTACCTGATTGGGAATGTTTCTGATGCAGCCAGGTTATTATATGTCATTTACCTGATTGGGAATGTTTCTGATATAGCAAGGTTATTATATTTCATTTACTGGTTAGGAATGTTTCTGATGCAGCAAGGTTATTATATTTCATTTACCTGATTGGGAATGTTTCTGGTGCAGCCAGGTTATTATATTTCATTTACTGGTTAGGAATGTTTCTGATGCAGCAAGGTTATTATATTTCATTTACCTGATTGGGAATGTTTCTGATGTAGCCAGGTTATTATATGTCATTTACCTGATTGGGAATGTTTCTGATGCAGCCAGGTTATTATATGTCATTTACCTGATTGGGAATGTTTCTGATACAGCCAGGTTATTATACTTCATTTACCTGATTGGGAATGTTTCTGATGCAGCAAGGTTATTATATTCATTTACCTGATTGGGAATGTTTCTGATGCAGCCAGGTTATTATATTCATTTACCTGATTGGGAATGTTTCTGATGCAGCAAGGTTATTATATTCATTTACCTGATTGGGAATGTTTCTGATAGAGCAAGGTTATTATATGTAAATTACCTGATTGGGAATGTTTCTGATACAGCCAGGTTATTATATTTCATTTACCTGATTGGGAATGTTTCTGATGCAGCAAGGTTATTATATTCATTTACCTGATTGGGAATGTTTCTGATGCAGCCAGGTTACAGCAAGGTTATTATATTCATTTACCTGATTGGGAATGTTTCTGATGCAGCCAGGTTATTATATTCATTTACCTGATTGGGAATGTTTCTGATGCAGCAAGGTTATTATATTCATTTACCTGATTGGGAATGTTTCTGATGCAGCTAGGTTATTATATTTCATTTACTGGTTAGGAATGTTTCTGATGCAGCAAGGTTATTATATTTCATTTACCTGATTGGGAATGTTTCTGATACAGCAAGGTTATTATATTTCATTTACTGGTTAGGAATGTTTCTGATGCAGCAATGTTATTATATTTCATTTACTGGTTAGGAATGTTTCTGATGCAGAAAGGTTATTATATGTCATTTACCTGGTTAGCAATGTTTCTGATGCAGCAGTGTTACTACATGTCATGTTAGCCTGACATCAGCAGATGCCTACTTAAATGGAGCATAATATGTTGTTCTCATAATTAAGGCCAGACTTGTTGTATTTTTAGTAAAGAGTCTACAAACCTTCGATTTACACATATAGACTAGTGCAAATAAATGTTGCATAATTCGGGGATAAATAGTAAAAAAAGGAAGTTGTTAAGATGACCATACATTGAATACGTAAGTGGAGTGCGTGGTCCAGTGGTAGATTGTGGAACTTCAGATTGAGAGGTCGTGGGTTCAATCCTCGCCGCGGCCACGTTATTGATCCTTGAGAAAGATAAATAATCCACATTGCTTAGTACTTGTTCTAACTGGGAAGCCATCGAGAATGATGAATATCAGTTGCAAGAATTTGTTTCGCAATCGATGTAAAAGAAATGTTTAAACTAAATGTACAGATTTGTAGGCATGAAGAATCAGGATTGTAGCGTGTCCCTTTACTTCCAAATCTTCCTCTTCATCATCATTTAAATGAGAAAATATTTAAACATAAATATATTTGTGGCAGCTTTGTTTTAACAAAATTAGGAAACACTTCTTAAAAAACTAATTCTGATTATTGTTGTTTAAAGGGAATGTAGCGACACAGTCAAACCATCTGTATTATTGAGAGTTTTGAAATACTTGAATAAGGGTGAAAGAATTATCAAAATCGGATGATAAACAAGGAAGATATGATCATTTGAAGTTTCTGTTGAAACAAATATGGAAGCGGCCATTTTGAGAGCTATGACATCACGGTTCTAAATGACCATATATGGAATATTTATAAATATGAAAATTTACTGATTTATAGGGAAAAAATTACAACAACTGTATAAAAAATATGTAATACTTAATGGCAGTAAAGCTTTATATGACCAGTAAAAAAAATCATTCATTTGCAGTGATTTTCTTCGTTTTAAATGATATTTATCAATATTCCATATATGGTAATATGGAACTATGATGTCATAGTTCTAAAAATGGCGGCTCCCATAATCGTTTTAGAACAACCTTTAAATGGTCATATCTTTTTTGTTTATCATCCGATTTTGATAATTCTTTCACCTTTTTCCAAGTTTTTCAGAACTCTCAATAACAGAGCTTGTTTGGCTGTGTCGCTACATTCCCTTTAAGAAATAATAAAAATGTACCTGTGTTTTATCGGTGAATAAAATACAGTTAGGAGTTCTGATGCGTAGTAATTAAATCACGAATGCGTTAGCACGAATGATTTAATAACTCGCATCCGAACGACTAACTGTATTTTATTGACCGATAAAATACAGGTACGTATTTATTATTTTGATTCTAAGACAACAATAACCCCACTGTTTACGCTATTTTTGGGCACCATATATTATCTCGGAGGTCAAGGTAATCAGGCTGCTATGTTTACAGGCTGTTCCATTGGGCGCAGCCATATGCAAAGTTCTGCGTTTCAATACACTAGTAGTCACGTGACAAACAATTAAGTCATTGCTTACGTCATATAGCTTGCGCTGTATGACGTCAAACTTTCTCAGCTTGTTCAAGACGCTTATTAATGTTATATGTACTGATGTATATGATGGATTTATATCGGGGTGTGCGCACGGATTGGGAGCATGGCAAGTTTGTTGTAATTAACATTTCATTAAAATTACTGTTGAGTTTGTCTTTGTGACGTATATTTACCAAGTGATGTCATGTAATGCAGCGCTTCCAACGGATGAAATATACGCGGGGGAATTAATGGAACAGCTGTATTTTATCGTAGAATAATATACAGCTGTCTCTCTTCTTTGTGTATATGAAAGACTGCGGAGGTCGTGTCAGAATTCTTATTCAAAGGCCTTATAATATAGTACTTAATAATTGTATGTAAATACTTGCAGTGTTTAACCATTCCAAAACAGATATAATAAACCCTGAGAGAAAACAAAATCAGATAAGATGACAGAATAATTAATCTAATTAGTCAAATGTATTGTGTATTATTTCGGTTGAGAAAGATCGCTTTACAAAACTTTACAAAATTTTACGCTGGGCTTTTGTTTTGAATCTCTTAAAATAATTTGAACTCATTCAGTGTTTTGGTTTTATTTGGAAGCAGTCACTCATTTAACATAATTTAATCAGTTTGTTTATGTGTTAATGACCGTTATGCCTGGTTATTTTTCTATATTTGGATAGTGTTGTGCATTACTTTAAACCATTCTCCCGCATGGTTCCCGGGCAGGAATAGGGCAAGAATAGGACCACTGCTGATCCAGCAGAGGGGTAAAATCTTCCTGAATTCATGTTCATTGTGTCATTTTTGTCATGTTCATTAAAGGTCTTCATCATTATTCCTGTTTTCTTTCAAATGCTACTTGAGTGGTGGCAGAAAACAACGATCGTGACTCAAGCAAAAAATGGGGTGTTTACAACAAAATTTGCAGCAACTCTGCAGTTCTGCATGTGAGTAGGTAATTCTAAGCCCATTCTCGTTATTTTTATCTCGATGTAAATGGAGATTAGAACTGGAATGTTCATTCCTGTTGGCGCCATATAACCTGTTTGTGTTTGTAGGCCGTAAAACCCCAATTCATTTTAATTGAAGGTCATTGTCAACCCATTTCGTTTCACAAACTGAAAATTTAATGGAATTTAGTGAAAAACTAAACTTTTAAAGATCCTTGTTTCAAATCATTGAAGAGATTTTGTTTGTAAACATAAATTGTAAGGTGCCAAACAAAAGAAACATAATTGTGTGATTCTTATTACATGCTAAGAAAAAAAGGTAGGTAATGGGGTAGGAATTACTTTTTTCAGCATTTGTTTTTGAATTTGCCCACTTCACCACTTGCTATACAGCCCGAGTATTAAGTACAGCTATGAACGCATCTGGAAGTCAATGCTGATGCCAAAAAACATTTAGGGTCGCAATGAAAAAATAGGGGAAGGGAAAGAGGAACCACGCTTACTGTTCTGTTTTGCTCAATTAATGTAGTGATTTATAAGCAAAGATGTGCTGGAAACAGTGTATTAGCCAGCCAACCGTGCAGCCGTCTTTTGCACGGCCATTTTTGAAAAATCACGGCCAATATTTGGGGGAGTGGGTGGGATAAAAAAATAAAATATATTTTGCTTTTTTTTTTTTGCTCAACAACACTTCCAAACTCTTACTTTCTCAATATTGTTATGTTTTGTATACATTTATAGAAGAAATATGATCTAAAATGTATTTTTTTTCACCTTTATCTGTAAAAATAAATTACCCCAGAGACACCCACTTGTCGCAAATTGGCGCGTAGCACGTGTTAGCAAATATTTTTGCACACCCTGTTTGCATATTTGCACACCCAGTTCTTGAATTTCTGCCTTATATACTGGCTGGGAAACAACTCGTACCATCTTTCTGTAATAGAAGCACCCTGGCAGTGAGGCATTGTGCAAAATGGCAAGGGGCACTCTGATAAAATGTAAAAAAAATTGGTGGGAAAGTGGGTAGAGCGATTTTTGGATACAGAAGATCAAAAATGTATTGCATATTGAAGATCTTTCATTAATGATTTTTTTTTTTTTATTTTTTTTTTTTGGAAAGGTGTAGGTGCTCTTATTATGGGACATATGGCAAATTATTTGTAATAACAATTTGATATTTTCCAGAAGTTATTGTACACATGAAAAAAAAAACTGTTGATTATTGATCTTATTATTACATTATCAACACCAATATCCTGCTGAATAATGTAGCAAACACACTCATTCAGTACTTAACTGTGTCAACATAGCTGACATGAACCAACAAACACTACAAAAGTGGTCAATGTTTTTAATTAATTGGCAATAACTAACAATAACAAACCTGATTTTTCATCTCGTTCTCAGAGAGCAATGACGACATGATGGGGGCCACGGGAGGTGACCACGCAGAGCCTGCCCTGCCCTCGCGTCTCCTTCATGATGCCAACGAGCCCATTGTACCTCGGTCACATGACTTGATCGAGGGGTCGGAGAAGACGGCCAAAGTGCGAAAGATCGCCCCCGGACCTGCTGCCCCTTCTTATAAAGGTAAGCTTGATACCAAGGCTGTTTCTTGGGTGTGTCCTTGCAGGGTGGCCACAGACTCTGTAAAACAGGGAAAGCAAGGGAAATAGCAAAATCAAATTCCCTGCAGGGAAAATCAGAGAATTTGAAAATAATGCAAAAATGAGAGGAAAGTCATCGGAGTTTTATTTCTGCAATACCTTACAAAAAACATGTAATTGGTGCTCTTCAGGCAGAAAAAAAATAAAAAGTTTAATAATAGAAAGAAAAACAATTCTATGAAAATTGTATCATATTGTTACATGAATTATAAAAATATTTTAAATGGTATTCATTTACCTAGAATATAAAAATCAGAAACAATGGAAAATGGAAGAAAAAGGGTATAAGGGGTGGACGGAGGCTGTATATTTTCTTATGTTAATCAGGAATACTGTATGCTGGGTCAGGGAAAAATCGGGGGGAAATCAAGGAATATTAATTTGAGATTCCTGTGGTGACCCTGCCTTGGGCAATACTTTCCTTCACCTCGTCTGTCAGACAGGTATGGAAACGGAGCGGTCCCGTGTATTGGAGTGAATTCACCGAGCATGTTAAGGAACCGTTGGAATCTATTTGATAGTAAGAGTTGGGACACTTACCAGACTCCTCTGTCTGGGGTACCTTGAAATAACGTATACTGTGCTGAGTGGTTTGAGTTGATACCAATGTTGGAAATCATAAGGCTATCCTTAAAAATAATTAATTTTGTTGCTGATTTCTTGACCCAGACAGTAAAAGACTGTTCTAAAGATAGCCAACATGCTGTTTTAATGAAAAGAAAATGCTATATCAGGTAGGGCCCTTCTTTGTGGGTAGTTAGGGAAACAGAAAGTCAACATTGCAAACTGAAATCTTGCTTTGAGTTTGTAAGTAAAACAATGGTCTGCCTTTCATACGGTCATCACTACAGCAATATAAAACGATTAACTGGAGCATCAAATTAAAGAGTTACCAACTCTTAATTCATTTTACGCATATTCAGTAACAGGTATTTTAAGAACCTGTTAATACACATACTCTGGCACATATACATTATTATATCACCTGAACACCTGGACAGATTTTGATAAACGGTTTGTAATGTAATTTTGCCGTTATTTGGTGGGTTATTTACTTTAAAACACATGTTGAAATAATTGTACCAAGAAACAAAACTATAACATTACAAAAGACTTAAATAATGATGTTTTAAACCTTTCCTATTTATTCTAGGTTTCAGTGAAACAGAAGTTAAATATCGAATTGTTGAGAATAAAGTGCCAAAATCGCATGATCCCTCGAGAAAGGACAAAAAACGTCAACTGAGTCTCAAAGTACAAGATAAAAGAATAGATCCCATTGCAAGTAAGTTGATTAGTTTGCTTTACTTTGTTATTTAGAGGTGTTAAAGTTTCTTATAAACACATAGTTGTGGCTTAAATGGACACACGATAGTCTTGAGTTATTTATCAAGCAGTAAAATTAACAACGATTTATTATTCCAGTATTATTTTGACTTTAAAACTTCTTGCTCATAATTTAATAAAAGAGCCATAATGGAAATTGGAATTCTAAAAAAAAAAAAAGGTTAAAAAAATCATTAAAAATCGTTATTATACCTTTAAGAAGGTTTAAATTACTTATTGGCGCAATATATATAATCAACAATTTGAAATATGCAAAACAATTGCTTTGGAATATTTAAATAATTATTTAATAATGAGTTGCATGTATGTCCATTGTCTAGGAAAAATAATAGGACACATCAAGTTATAAAATTATCAAAAAAAATAGAATCAAGATTGCAGCATGTCCCTTTAATAAATTCTGAATTCACATCCATCTTTGAAAAGCAAATGGACTGCATGTACTTAAAGATTTATTTTACTCTATCAGACGTTTCAGTTGTTCTTTGAGCATGGGGCAGAGGCCCAGTTGTTTATGATCTTTGGTAAAATGACAAGCAGGATGAATAGTTCATGCATTATTTTATGTCCTAAACACATGGCTAGAGTTTGGAAGAACGATTTAGTTTCTTAATGAGTAGGGCAATCCCTGAAATCCTCTGTCACCTTACTTACATGTGTTTCAGAACTGTTAGATGTACACACTATTAATAGATCTTATATAACATTGAGTAATGGTAGATAAAATCATTTTTACAATTCAAGAAACAATTTTCTTTTCTTTTTCAGACTGGCTTAGTGTAGAAGAAGAAAGCGAAACAAGGACAAAGAAGGTGTCGAGAGTTATTGCTCCAAGCCGTAAGACGTACAAACAACAACCTCAGCCAAAAAATAAAGGTACACTGACGCATTTCATACATTCATATTCTTGAATACCCAGATAAAAATATCCTGGATTTACACACTTTGCTGAAACTTTTACGGTTATCATGAAAATAATAAACTAAACAGATAAGAAACAAATGCAGTAACCTGAAATATGATTTGTTTATAAACAAATCAAAGAAAACGCAACCTGTGAGAAGTGTTGGCATGGAAAGGAGGACGCCGAACATTATTTTATGCAATGTCCGTTTTATTTAAATGAACGACTTCGTCTTTTTCATGCTACCCGTCAATTTCACCCGCTCAGCGTTCGTGTATTTTTATTTGGAAAAGATAGTTATACAGATAAAGATAATAGCACTATTTTTAATCATGTTCAAATATACATTAAAGATACTAAACGATTTGATGACTAGACATTATATACACTGTTATGACAACCGCTCGGGGCAGGATCCTACAACCACAGCATCATCACTCATTCCTTCTTGTTTAGTTTTTCCTAGAACTTTATTCTACTTACTCCTCTCCTTTTTTCTTCTTCTTTTGTTCATCGAAAAATGTATTTGAATATTTTATGTTAATTGTATTGCCATCTTGTTAGCTGTTAATTACAATATTGTTGGGACGGGCCTTTATTAATGTTGGAAGAACTTGTGGCCCAACCCTTTTGCTTGTATATAGAGGAAAAGCAATAAAATACGTTTAAAGTAAAATAATAAACTTCATGGCATCGGCACAGTTGCATGATGTCATTTTGTAGATAAACATACAAAGGGCGATCGATTCAGATAAGGATTCCTACCCTTGGAACACCTATTTTTATCGTGACTATAGTATATACAATTCAGAGATTGTTTTAGGTTGTCAAATCTTTCAACCAGCATCTTAGTACATTGCAGTACAAAGCCATTAAAAGCTTCTGTTTGAAACCTGCATTGTTAAATACAGGAACTGCCTAACCCAGTGGATAGGGCGCTGGACTTGAAATCCAGGTTCAGGTTTCACCAGTGCCACTGTTTCATTGGCGTGTTCTTGGGGAAGACACTTTTCCTTAGCCTCGTCCGTCGGATGGGGAGGTAAACTAGGTGGTCCCTTATATCGGAGTCTATCATCTGAGCACAGTAATGAACCATAGGAATCTATTCCTTACTAAGAGTGTGACAGAACTCCTGATTATTATATATCCTTCCCCTCTCTCTGGGGTGTCTCTAAATAACCTATAACGTGTTTAACCAACCTTCATTTCATTTCACTCATTAAATACAACTTCTGAGATTATGTTAGATTGCTTTTCTAAGATCATGATAAACTTGCATATTACATATTTAAAACATCAGTTCTGCCATTGAAAGCTTCTTTGAACCAGCTAAGTCAATCATTCTCCTGCACAAATCAGTGTCCTACAAAAGCTTTTCCGCAGGAATAATCAAAATATCATATCTCCTTATCATAAAGCAATAAAGTTTCCTTTATTACCTAAATTACCCTCCAAAACTGATAATGCACTTTACCATCAAAATAATTATCAAATTGGCCCATTTCACTTTTTTTTCTCGGCATGGGCAAGGTCTCTTTATTGAAAAGAGTAGTATTTCGGTACTTAACCATGAGATGTGATGATTATCCCGTTACATGTTAATTGCAAATTTGCAGTTAAATAATAATTGATCTTTAATAGAAAGTAGTCGTCAGGTTTCACAGTTTTGCAATGAATGCAATATACACTGACAGTGGCAGTTTGGGGGAAGTATTATTATGTCCTTAATAGTGAGTGATATTGTGGCCTAACAAAAATGCTTGAAAATCACACACGTCAGCTTTTAACAAGTCAAAGAGATCAAATGACTGGATTTTTTAATTTGATCAAATAAGTGAATTTCTTTTAAGGAAAGAAATTTAAGCTGCCTCAGTTAAAATTGAGCTATGCAAGTTAAGACCCAAGTTGTCTTTTTGTTTTGGTGACACAAGAAGACAATGAGGAAAGTTCTTCGTCTCACGTAATCTGACATACTCCTCCGCAAAATCAGTTTGGTCTGAGCTGAAAATGACGCGACAAAACAGGTTGTACTTTTAATGTGTACTTCTCAGTTTAATAATGATACCCTAGCATGGCATTTAGCCCTGCAGCCATGTGTTACTCATATGATTATGTAAACACTTACCTTGTAAAACAGGCTTTAATTGGCATTATACCTGTCGTCAGCCTTAAAGAGGGCTTGCTTCCAGATATTTTTTTTTTCAGATTTAATTCTTCCTACATATTGACAAAGTGTTTGGCATGCAGTGTATTAGCCAGCCAACCATGCAGCCGTCTTTGTACGGCCATTTTTCACTCTTCATCCGTCGTCTGTCGTCGTTAACTTTTCTTCAAACGACTTATATTCAGAAACCACTTGACTAATTTTGACCAAACTTCATATGGATGATCCTTAGATGAATGCTTTTTAGATTTGTTAAAATTAGGTCAGCACGACATCCACCATTACCATATATGGTCGAAACCTTTAAAAAAAATCTTCTTCTCCAGAACCGCTGGACAGATTTCAACAGTTTTACTTTTAAAATGATCGCCAACGCCTAGACTATCAAATTTATTCAAATGATGTCCCCGGGGTCAAAAATGGCCGTGCCCTGGGGATCCAAAGTTTGCATATTGAGAGTTTGCATGTTTTTCATATAGACAAAACTTTAAAAAATCTTCTCTGAAACCACAAGGCACATAGCTCTCATGTATTACATGTAGCATCAGCTTATGCTTCTCTACTAAGTTTGTTCAAATGGTGACCCTCGGGTAAAATTTTTCCCCGCCCCGGGGTCACAGTTTTACATAGCCTTCTATAGGGAAAAACTGAAAAAAATCATCTCTGAAACTGCAAGAGCCGGAGGTTTAATATTTTGCATTTGCTATAAGCTTATGATCCTCTACCAATTTTATTCAAATGGTGACCCTGGGGTCAAATTTGGCCGCGCCCTGGGGGTCACAGTTTTACATAGACATATATATATATATATAGGAAAAAAAAATCTTCTCTGAAACTGCAAGAGCCAGAGGTTTAATGTTTTGCATTCACTATAAGATTATGGTCCTCTACCAATTTTGTTCAAATGGTGAACCTGGGGTCAAATTTGACCCCGCAAATTTGACCCCGCACCGTGGGTCACAGTTTTACATAGACTTATATAGGAAACACATTAATAAAAGTCTTCTTCTCTGAAACTACAAGAGCCATAGGTTTAATATTTTGCATTAACTATACTATAGTCCTTTACCAAGTTTGTTCAAATGGTGACCCTGGGGTCACATTTGGCCCCCACCCCAGGGGTCATGTTTTACATAGACTTGTGTAGGGAAAACTTAAAAAATCTTCTTCTCTGAAACCACATAGCTCTCATATATTACATGTAGCCCTGGGGTCACATTTAGCCCTGCCCAAGGTGTTACACTCTAGCACCTTCATGCTGTATTTGATCTTTACCAAACTTTGTCAGTGTCTTAAACTGTCTATATCAATGTTGTGTCTTAAACTGTCTATATCAATGTTGTGTCTTAAACTGTTTATATCAATGTTGTGTCTTACAATGTCTATATCAATGTTGTGTCTTACAATGTCTAAATCAATGTTGTGTCTTAAACTGTCTATATCAATGTTGTGTCTTAAACTGTTTATATCAATGTTGTGTCTTAAACTGTCTATATCAATGTTGTGTCTTACACTGTCTATATCAATGTTGTGTCTTAAACTGTCTATATCAATGTTGTGTCTTAAACTGTTTATATCAATGTTGTGTCTTAATCTGTCTATATCAATGTTGTGTCTCAAACTGTCTATATCAATGTTGTGTCTTACACTGTCTATATCAATGTTGTGTCTTAATCTGTCTATATCAATGTTGTGTCTCAAACTGTCTATATCAATGTTGTGTCTTACACTGTTTATATCAATGTTGTGTCTTAAACTGTCTATATCAATGTTGTGTCTTACACTGTCTATATCAATGTTGTGTCTTAAACTGTTTATATCAATGTTGTGTCTTAATCTGTCTATATCAATGTTGTGTCTCAAACTGTCTATATCAATGTTGTGTCTTACACTGTCTATATCAATGTTGTGTCTTAATCTGTCTATATCAATGTTGTGTCTTAAACTGTCTATATCAATGTTGTGTCTTACACTGTCTATATCAATGTTGTGTCTTAATCTGTCTATATCAATGTTGTGTCTTAAACTGTCTATATCAATGTTGTGTCTTAAACTGTCTATATCAATGTTGTGTCTTAAACTGTCTATATCAATGTTGTGTCTTAAACTGTCTATATCAATGTTGTGTCTTAAACTGTCTATATCAATGTTGTGTCTTAAACTGTCTATATCAATGTTGTGTCTTCAACTGTCTATATCAATGTTGTGTCTTAATCTGTCTATATCAATGTTGTGTCTTCAACTGTCTATATCAATGTTGTGTCTTAAACTGTCTATATCAATGTTGTGTCTTCAACTGTCTATATCAATGTTGTGTCTTAATCTGTCTATATCAATGTTGTGTCTTAAACTGTCTATATCAATGTTGTGTCTTCAACTGTCTATATCAATGTTGTGTCTTAATCTGTCTATATCAATGTTGTGTCTTAATCTGTCTATATCAATGTTGTGTCTTCAACTGTCTATATCAATGTTGTGTCTTAAACTGTCTATATCAATGTTGTGTCTTCTGTCTATATCAATGTTGTGTCTTAAACTGTATATATCAATGTTGTGTCTTAAACTGTCTATATCAATGTTGTGTCTTACACTGTCTATATCAATGTTGTGTCTTACACTGTCTATATCAATGTTGTGTCTTAAACTGTTTATATCAATGTTGTGTCTTAAACTGTCTATATCAATGTTGTGTCTTAAACTGTTTATATCAATGTTGTGTCTTAAACTGTTTATATCAATGTTGTGTCTTAATCTGTCTATATCAATGTTGTGTCTTAATCTGTCTATATCAATGTTGTGTCTTAAACTGTCTATATCAATTATGTGTCTTAAACTGTTTATATCAATGTTGTGTCTTAATCTGTCTATATCAATGTTGTGTCTTAATCTGTCTATATCAATGTTGTGTCTTAAACTGTCTATATCAATGTTGTGTCTTAAACTGTCTATATCAATGTTGTGTCTTAAACTGTTTATATCAATGTTGTGTCTTAAACTGTTTATATCAATGTTGTGTCTTAAACTGTCTATATCAATTATGTGTCTTAAACTTTTTATATCAATGTTGTGTCTTAAACTGTTTATATCAATGTTGTGTCTTATACTGTCTATATCAATGTTGTGTCTTAAACTGTCTATATCAATGTTGTGTCTTACACTGTTTATATCAATGTTGTGTCTTACACTGTCTATATCAATGTTGTGTCTTAATCTGTCTATATCAATGTTGTGTCTTAAACTGTTTATATCAATGTTGTGTCTTATACTGTCTATATCAATGTTGTGTCTTAAACTGTCTATATCAATGTTGTGTCTTACACTGTTTATATCAATGTTGTGTCTTACACTGTCTATATCAATGTTGTGTCTTAATCTGTCTATATCAATGTTGTGTCTTAAACTGTTTATATCAATGTTGTGTCTTATACTGTCTATATCAATGTTGTGTCTTAAACTGTTTATATCAATGTTGTGTCTTAAACTGTCTATATCAATGTTGTGTCAAACTGTCTATATCAATGTTGTGTCTTAATCTGTCTATATCAATGTTGTGTCTTACACTGTCTATATCAATGTTGTGTCTCAAACTGTCTATATCAATGTTGTGTCTTAATCTGTCTATATCAATGTTGTGTCTTACACTGTCTATATCAATGTTGTGTCTTAAACTGTCTATATCAATGTTGTGTCTTAATCTGTCTATATCAATGTTGTGTCTTAATCTGTCTATATCAATGTTGTGTCTTAATCTGTCTATATCAATGTTGTGTCTTAATCTGTCTATATCAATGTTGTGTCTTAATCTGTTTATATCAATGTTGTGTCTTAAACTGTCTATATCAATGTTGTGTCTTCAACTGTCTATATCAATGTTGTGTCTTACACTGTCTATATCAATGTTGTGTCTTAAACTGTCTATATCAATGTTGTGTCTTAATCTGTCTATATCAATGTTGTGTCTTAATCTGTTTATATCAATGTTGTGTCTTAAACTGTCTATATCAATGTTGTGTCTTCAACTGTCTATATCAATGTTGTGTCTTACACTGTCTATATCAATGTTGTGTCTTCAACTGTCTATATCAATGTTGTGTCTTAAACTGTTTATATCAATGTTGTGTCTTAATCTGTCTATATCAATGTTGTGTCTTCAACTGTCTGTATCAATGTTGTGTCTCAAACTGTCTATATCAATGTTGTGTCTTAATCTGTCTATATCAATGTTGTGTCTTACACTGTCTATATCAATGTTGTGTCTTAATCTGTTTATATCAATGTTGTGTCTTAAACTGTTTATATCAATGTTGTGTCTTAATCTGTCTATATCAATGTTGTGTCTTAAACTGTCTATATCAATGTTGTGTCTTAAACTGTCTATATCAATGTTGTGTCTTAAACTGTCTATATCAATGTTGTGTCTTAAACTGTTTATATCAATGTTGTGTCTTAAACTGTTTATATCAATGTTGTGTCTTAATCTGTCTATATCAATGTTGTGTCTTAAACTGTCTATATCAATGTTGTGTCTTAATCTGTCTATATCAATGTTGTGTCTCAAACTGTCTATATCAATGTTGTGTCTTAATCTGTCTATATCAATGTTGTGTCTTACACTGTCTATATCAATGTTGTGTCTTAAACTGTCTATATCAATGTTGTGTCTTAAACTGTCTATATCAATGTTGTGTCTTAAACTGTCTATATCAATGTTGTGTCTTACACTGTCTATATCAATGTTGTGTCTTAAACTGTCTATATCAATGTTGTGTCTTAAACTGTCTATATCAATGTTGTGTCTTAAACTGTCTATATCAATGTTGTGTCTTACACTGTCTATATCAATGTTGTGTCTTACACTGTCTATATCAATGTTGTGTCTTAATCTGTCTATATCAATGTTGTGTCTTAATCTGTCTATATCAATGTTGTGTCTTCAACTGTCTATATCAATGTTGTGTCTTAAACTGTCTATATCAATGTTGTGTCTTAATCTGTCTATATCAATGTTGTGTCTTAATCTGTTTATATCAATGTTGTGTCTTAAACTGTCTATATCAATGTTGTGTCTTCAACTGTCTATATCAATGTTGTGTCTTACACTGTCTATATCAATGTTGTGTCTTCAACTGTCTATATCAATGTTGTGTCTTAAACTGTTTATATCAATGTTGTGTCTTAATCTGTCTATATCAATGTTGTGTCTTCAACTGTCTGTCTCAATGTTGTGTCTCAAACTGTCTATATCAATGTTGTGTCTTAATCTGTCTATATCAATGTTGTGTCTTACACTGTCTATATCAATGTTGTGTCTTCAACTGTCTATATCAATGTTGTGTCTTAAACTGTCTATATCAATGTTGTGTCTTAATCTGTTTATATCAATGTTGTGTCAATCTGTCTATATCAATGTTGTGTCTTAAACTGTCTATATCAATGTTGTGTCAAACTGTCTATATCAATGTTGTTAAACACAACAGAGCCCACATTTCTTGAACAATCTTAACCAAACTTGCTCAGATTGTATATGACCATAAGATTTCGAAGAAGTTTAATATTGTACCAGTACTCAGGTGATCGATTTAGGGCCATCTTGGCCCTCTTGTTTTAAAAATCTCAGCCAATATTTGGTTGGGTGGGTGGGGTAAAAAATAAATTATTTTTTCCTTTACAACATTTCCCGCCTCTTTGTGTCTCAATATTGTTATGTTTTGTATACATTTATAGAAGAAATGATCTAAAATGTACCATTTTCACTTTTATCTGTGGAAAAAAACACCCTGAGACACCCATTTGGCTAAGATTGGCACTAGCAAAATAATTATTGCACACCCTGTTTGCATATTTGCACATCCAAGACTTGAAAGACCTAATACACTGTCGGCATTTTAGTTATGTAAACAAAGCACAAAAAACGTTGGAACTTTTATTAAATTGGCAAGTCACTTAGTTCACAATGAAGGAAATTAGTAAGAATTTTTGATACGAAATGTGGGTGTACTCAGTGCACTGGAATCTTACAGTTCAAGATTTTTGATGGTATGTGTATGTTTACACTTGTTTTCAAGAATAAGTATTACATTAAGAAAGAATATGGAGATACATATGTCTTCTCTATCTTGTACAAATGATCGTTTCTATTTTACAATACAATTTCTAAATAAAAGGTGATTCATTTTAGACCCATTCTGGAGCTTTCGCAATGAGTCTGTGTTTTTTCTCCACATGAAATTTTACCAATCACCCCTATAAATCACTTTATTATTACCCAGCCAAAGGAAGATAAGAGTTCATTTTATAAATTCAGGAATGAAGCATTGTTTTACACTATTAAAGTCTCTCTTGTAACAATAAAAGAGACATTCTTTGCTGCATATAAAAATCAAAATTTCACTCATATTTCAGAATCTAATTTGTCAGTGGTCTTGCACACTGCTGGCATTTTACTTTTTCACGTTAGAGCTGCAGACCTCAACCTCCCCACCTGGGTTTGAGATCTGACAGTGGCAAGGCTCTCCTTTGTAGCTGGTAGGCCTCCTACTATGGTTAGCTGATCGGCTGCTAAAAGCAGTCCCCAATACAACAATAAACGGAAAAACCAGTTACTCGCCTACTTTTAACACTTTGCCTGTTACTCAGAAACGGGGAAAGCCCTGAATTGTCTTATAGAAATCTTCAGCCTTCATCTCCGCTTCCTCCGAGGTCACTGTCCCATCATGACCTTGCATGACCTTGTATGGGTTGATGTGACTTACGACCCAATTTCCTTTCCTAATGCTTTGGTTTAAACGTATTTTATTTAAAAAATAAGCTATATACAATGTTACATACAGTGATATGGGTTCGACACTAACTTCTATAAGTAGGACGCTCCTCCCCAGCCGCGCCTTTGGCTGTCAAATTTTAACAAGTAGGTATGAAGGATTGTTATATTTATTTGCAGAAATAATAACAACGTCATCGTGGCGTGTTGGACAGGAGGTGATACTACGAGAGCTGGGTCCTGCTAAAGTGAAGAGGTCCAGTAAAGGCAGAGATGGATACGCAGGTAATTCGGATGATTCATTCATGCTGTATTAGAGGCAAGGGTAGAGTATAAAAAACACGAAACGGCTCCAGAGAAACTTTTCTAATCATTTTAGACTTTATGCGACTCGGAGAGGTTTAATTAAAATGTTTTAAATAAAAAGCATTTTAAACGATAAAATTTGGCATGCAAATACACTAAACATTACGCTATACAGATATAAATTATTATATAATGTATTTATTTTCTGTACTTTCTACAACAAATACTATTATTCCTAACTGTCAATTTTGGTGCATCTATTAAATTAATAGCTGTACTTGTAAAAATAAGATCAGTGATTGGTCAGAATGCTGAAACCCTTATCTAACTAACTAACTTCAGTTTATACCAAATGTGTGTAGCAACTACCGCTGGGGTTTGAAGGCTATCGAATTTGTTCAAAGGAATTGTCCAGAGCAAAGAAATAGTCCACGGGTCAAAAGTTTGTATACCGAAAATATAGGGAAAACTGTAAAACAGGGTGTTCGTCAGGCTTTTAAATCTAAAATTTAAAAATTAAAAAAATGTTCCGGTTCATGATAAAAATGTCCTATCCATCTAAATATGGTGTCTGCACCTTGTTGTTTAGGTGTTAAATTTTAATTCACCATAGATATACCATAGATACAGTGTTTGAACGAAATCTGGTGCAAAATGTTTAAATTAACCCTGATGCATAACCAAATAAAGCACAAATTACTAAATCTGAGAATGAATTTCCTTGAAAATATTAGGAAGTAAATTTTTAAGCTCATTCATTATCTTTTGGCTCTTTAGAAGAGGAAATATCATTATTTGTCAGTTTTAACCCTTAAAGGGACACATGGCAATCTTGATTTCTTAAAAACTAGCTGCGTCCCGTTAGTTTTTCTACATAAATTGCATTTGTTCAATCATTAATGTTAATTATAAGAATTGTATTAAGCCATTTATTTTTGCATATTATTAATTTTTGATATTAATGCACCAGTAATATATTAAAACTTATAGTATAATAAGACGAAATAGTGAATACTTGAAATTTGATTTATTTAAATGTAACCAGGGTAAAAGTTAAAATGATACTGGATATATAAATCGGCAATCTTGATTTTTTAAAACTCACGGCGTCCCGTTAGTTTTCCTCTTTAACGTGCATTTGTTCAATCATTAATATTAATTGTTAGAATTTATCAGAGCAAATTATTTTTGCATATTACGAACTTTTTATAATATTGCACCAGTAATATATTTAAAAATTTGGTAAAATAGAAAAGAAAGTTGAAATCTCAAGTTTTTATTTAATTTTATGCAAGCAGTTTTAAAGTCAAAATGACGCAGGATAAGTAAATTGAGGAGCACATTTTTATGTTTGAATAAAACTCAAGATTGCCATGTGTCCCTTTAACCCGCTTAGCACGACTATAATAGCCGTTTTGTCCATTGTAAACCCAGATCAGCCTGCGTGTCGCTCGCAGGCTGATCAGGGTTTACAATGTCTGGTTGCTGATCAGTCACTTTACACCAAACCACCCCTTCTTTACATAAATGGAATGTCTTAATTCAAAGAAAGATTGATTGATTGAATTGGATTTTATAGTCGCACCAACAGCTAAGGTCATATGGCGACTTTCCAGCTTCCATTGGTGGAGGAAGACCCCAGGTGCCCTTCCGGGCAATTTTCGTGTACGGGCGGGCACCTGGGTAGAACCACCGACGTTCCGCAAGCCAGCTGGATAGCTTCCTCAAATAAAGATTCCTAGGCCCCTGAGGGATCGAACCTACAGCGGTGAGGGGCAAGTGATTTCAAGTCAGAGACGTTAACCAGTCGGCCACAGACGCCCCTCAAAGAAAGAACAGTCCATAATATATATGTAGCGGGTTAAGGGTTAAGTTGGATAAGTTGGTCCTAGACCCCACAAAAAGCCTGATGTACCCCCTTAATAAATGTGGAGAACTCTCATTTTAGTGATATTTCTACATACATTATTATACTGTTAATGCAAACCAACTCCTTATAGCAGCATTTTATCGCCTGTTGTAACCTTAGAAAATGTGGTTCTGCAGAGCTGATAAAATTAAAAACATAGTAGTATACAACTGTCTACTTCTGTTGAGGTAAATAGTTTAAAACTATTCATCCAAGGACTGACTGTTGACCCGAAGCAGTAAACTATTGACCGAGATGAAGTCAAGGTCAATAGTTTACTGCTGAGGGTCAATAGTCATTCCCGAGGATGAATATCTTTTACCTATTTACTGAAACAGAAGTAGATAGTTGTTGTTTTATTATATTGAATCGCATACACTCCATTAGTTTGCTTACTTGTTTACATGCATGACGTCACTTTATGGGAAAGGCTTAAGCGTAATGTCATTCTCAGACTATTGACCTGCAAAAAAAGACTATTGACTGCAAAACCAGATTGAACCGGATAGGAACTATTCTAAAGTCAATAGTTCATACTAATGACTTACATGTGACTACCTTTTATCCAATGAAAACTACGTATTTAAAATGATATATAATAATGGGAACTGTTATAACCAGCCAGAGGAGCTATTGTCTGATAACCTATATAAACAGGTGACAAACATGGAAAACTACTTTCGTAGCTTCTCCCTGTACCATCTCGTACCTCAAGTTCTTGAGTGTTATTTGTTGTCAAGTGGAGTTTGATTTGTGGGCAATTTACTCCTAATACGAAATCTGATCTTTTGATTTTGAAGAAACTACTTTAATTTTAATCTTTGTCAAATATACAAATACAAGGTTATCCGTGTGGCATTAATAAACAGAGTAATTCCACTAGATCTGTCGGCCATTGCTTGTAAGATGACACTAATATCTGTACTTCACTCGAGTGCTATTATTTTTGTTATATTTTCCAACAAAGAAGAACAAATATAATGCGTTCACTTTATAGTTATAATTCAACACAGAGTAAATATTGTCGTATATCGAAGTTTTTCTTTCCTCATTATAAAAAGAGCATATCACTACTAAATGTTATTGAACTTTAAAGCAATCATATTTTAAGATTACGGCCTCTCGTAATGAAATTGTTGGTTTGTTGGTTTGCTATCTACCTATGAAAAAGGGCCATACTCAAGACTTTCTACTAGCAATTCTGTATCATCTTTTTTAGGGGTATGGGGAGAATATTTAGGCCATTATATCATCTTTTTTGGGAGTAGGTGGAGGATATATTTAGGGCATTAACTGATGTGTTAGAGCTTGTAGACCCAACCATTTTGCAATTATATATTGGCAATAAAATATTGTTTAACCCTTAACCCGCTACATATATATATAATGGACAGTTCTTTCTTTAAATTAAAACCATTCCATTTATGTGAAAAGGGGTGTTTTGAGGAAAAAACTGATCAGCAGCCAGACATTGTAACCCTGATCAGCCTGCGAGTTACTCACAGGTTGATCTGAGTTTACAGTGGACGCAAAGGCTATTATAGTCGTACTTAGCGGGTTAAGGGTAAAATAAGAATATTATTGTTGCATATCGTAAGGTTTTTAGCACATGAAATCCTGGGTCAGGAAAACAGCAAATGTTTTTTTAAAGAGAGCCTCAAGTCTGACTGAGCCGTTAAACAACATTCAATTCTGACTAGGAGAATTAAAATAAACCTGATCACATAGATGTTTGATCTAAAATTCTTGTTTAATATTACATCACCTTGTTATTATATACACTATTTATCTATACATTACGAATTCAGGCAAACATTAAAAGAGAATAATAGAGAATTTCCAGCTTTATGTGTTAACTTAAATCATAGTTTTATGAGTATCTGACATTATTAACAAATGAATTGACTGCAACAGTCTGATCAGTCTGGCAAAGACAGCGATAAGCTAAAATGTAAGAGCACATGTAACAAGCGTAAAAAACATTGGTCTTATTTGGTTAAGTGGTTTAGCAGTATGAAGGCCAAGGAGTTGTCAGACTTAGATGTCTTTGAGAATAGATCATAAAATAATTTAATAATTGACTGTTAACTGTTATTTTTACAAGTTCCATTGAAATTTTAAGAGTATAAGAATTTAACTTAAGATTTCTTCGAGAACAGCACGTAAAAAAACTTGGAAATTATTTTCACAGGCACTCGTTGAATTTTTAATGTATGAAAATCATACTTCAGCTGGTGAAATGCACGTTCTGCAGCTCACTTAAATTATGTTTCTCAACAGATTCCCAAGGCCGAAGATCTGCAAACCAATCACTTTTATCACGTTTAAATTTAAAACTGGCCGAGTGAAATGGAGTTTGTAAAACTATGCTTATAATCATGATCAGTGATCGATGAATAATGATTATTAATCGCGGTAATCCCTGAAACCAGTGTGTAACAAATTACTCATGTCTGCTCTTAAGTATACAGGGTTATGTATTATATAGTATGGAAAAGTCAGGATTAAATTCAGGATTAAATTAATAGTTTCAGTGTTCGAGTTGTTGATATGGACATGTGTCAAGCAGACGCGTATTCTGAGATTGACCTTTAAATACCAGATTCAAAACAAAAAGCTAATAAATGTCTCTTTTTATTGCCTCCCCGCTCTAATTGCAGCCCCCTTTTCCCACTCCAACCCCTTTAAAAAAAGATTTTTCCAGCATGGAAGTACAGTAATGATGCAGTTTTATGAAATGACCGCTCAAAAAGGTCCTAAGGAAAATTACTCTGGTTGCTGATGCGCAGTGTGGGGTGTCTTATAAGATCCCGTGCTTGTAATCAGCTTGAATATCGATGATATTGGTCCCCAAATATTATATGTTTATATTTTGAAAGACCCCTATCGGAAAATGCACAGTGCTTCTTGGGGCGGAAAAGGGAGAGAGAATGCGGTATTTGGGATGGCTATTCCTACAGATTATCTGCATAACAATGTGGTTACTGTTCATCACACTTGCACAGACACTGCATGATAGCTTAGTGGTAGATGCTTACCTTGCATGCGGAACGTCCCACCAAAGACTAATACTGGTTCTAGTAGCTCCCTTGCTTGATGATCAGTATATAAAGGGAAGTGCCAGGACTGGTCGGCCCTGTGTCAGTATAATGAGGCTGGGTGGGGTATCATGTCATGAGTCTATGGCTGTAGTCCAATGTGTCAGCACTATAAAGTTGAGCATTGAATTCACAGCTACACCTAAACATTTTCCTAATATGACTTAGATTGTTAAAAGGTCATTAAACCCAATGCATCATTAAACCCAATGCATTTGCTTGGGATGTCGGCTTTATTGTTATACACAAACGACATTTGGTTCATGTCTATATTTAAGGTTTTAGCCCCATTTTTCTCTCCTGTGTATGCTTCTTTAAATCCAAGTTAAGACACAGCGGTAATACACAATTTAAACATTGCAATGTCTGTGGTAAACATGGTAATTTGATTTTCTTTGATGTGTGGAAATCTTTGACCAGGTGTTTTAAAGGGATACCCGGTTATCTTACTTCTGGCACACCACTAGTTCGTCTGTCTACACAATTTGAACTACTTGGCAAATCTCATATATTTAAATAATTTAATAATTTCTTCAATAGTTGCGAATTATTTTGGCATTGAAATAAAAGTTGTTTATAATTCTTCAATGAGTTAATAGTAAAACTTAAGGTAAAGATAAAAAATAACCAGGCAATTTGTTGATGGGACACCGGTGTCCCACTTTTTTCTGTCGGTCACGTAAAAATGGACTAAACGAAAAACCTTGTGCATATTCCGTGGCAAGGAATAAAAGCAACATTTCATTGATGTTTAATATTAGCATACAGCTTCAATGTTAAATTGACCTTTAATTTCTATGCTTTTTAGATAGGCATGTGTCCCTTTAATCCCAAGGTACCTGAATTGGTCAATTAACTGACTACAGTTGTGCAGCTATTAAATTGAGTCATAAATTCACAGAATTTTAACACCTATTTAACACCTGTTGTAAACACTATCTCCATAATGCAAATTAGGATTATTTTCATATACAACTTGAATGGATTTAAATGCATGTGTTTTGCTGTGGACAATCGAGAAATATCTCTTTGATATTTAAGAATAAAATTCAGTTTATAAGAACACTGAAAGGATGGCCAGATACCTCTGCCCTGCGTGGGATCGTTCCCAGGCGGAGGCATGTCTAGTGGCAGTCTTCATATTTCATCTCATATCTCTCGAGTGCTTTCGTGGTCGAGGGGTTAACGGCGATGCGTTGTAAACCTTCTTGCCGCTCTCCACTGCGAGTTCGAAGTGGGAGCTCAACTTGTGAGTGAGAGCGTGTCGATTTTTACGGATTGCGGGAGGTACACAGTACTGGTTTTACCCAGGAAAGATGGGGTGGTGTGCCTCTACCACAAAAAAAATATTCAACCGTTGTATATGGCCTAAAATGTGCTAAACATAACGTAAAACCCCATTCAACAACAACAACTCACCTCTCTGAGATCGCTGTCCCAATATGACTTTACATTTGTTAACAGGATGTAAAACCATATTCATTTAAACTTTAAAGTTTCCCGGCAATGTTTTGTTTCATGAACATGTTTGTGTTTATTTAAATCGATATCAATACACAACAACAGATATTTACAATTCACACATTGCAATATCTGTGAAAAGCGAGAATAAGAATTTATTTGATGACGTAGAAAACTTTGAACATGTAAATTAATCCACAGGTAAATGTATTTATCAATTATCTGGGACAGAGTTGTGCAGCTATACAATTCACATTTATCTCATTTCCCCGTGCTTTCACGCAGTGGTAAAAGTAGTATCTACGTCATGCAAATAATACTTATTTTTACATACAACTTAGTAGCGGATTTAAATATATGTTTCTCCCAGGGACTATCAAGAAATGTTCATGTGATGTTTAAGAGTTAAATTTGTTAATTGATAATACTACAAAAAGGGTGGCCATTCATCTTTAAGCTCCTTTTTCATCTCTTTTATACTTGGTATACTCCCTACTTTGTGAATGAATTCGTCAGAGTTGTGAGCCATTTTCTTCAGCTTTCTAACTTTTATGCATCTCTTACGTTTTTTCCATGTCGATAGATTAGTCCATATCTATCCTATTCTAGTTTTTTTGCCTGTCAAAGTCACATTTTACATGTCCGTGACAAATGCTTGATTATACTGAAATATTTCAGCCAAGTCCGGGTGTGGTCCTTATTAAATTTAATTACTATATTTATTATACTATACAAGCATTTCATTATATTCATCAGGGGTTGATGGGCGTGTCTTATAAAACTATATCAAGCAGAAGTAAGATTTTAAAACATTTCGGGATAATATTTTATTGATTCATCCTCTCAAAGAAGTAAGCCAAGGTTATCAAAACCATATATGAATACTTTATATAAAGTTACATATTTACGGTTTGTTTATATTGGGCAAACATGGATGTTGTCATACCTTCTGAAGTGCCCATCCTGGACCTGTTATATATTTTCACTTTTTAACATACACTCGGTACATTTAAAAACGCATCACTTAGTATTTTTTGAGTTTCTAGAGATGTTAAAGAGTCCTCATTTTATTTTTTGAGTTTCTAGAGATGTTAAAGGGACACATGGCAATCTTGATTTTTTAAAAACTAGCGGCGTCCCGTTAGTTTTTCTACATACATTGCATTTGTTCAATCATTAATGTTAATTATAAGCATTGTATTAAGCCATTTGTTTTTGCATATTATTAATTTTTCATATTATTGCACCAGTAATATATCAAAACTTATAGTATAATAAGACGAAAAAGTGAATATTTAAAATTTGATTTATTTAAATGTGACCAGGGTAAAAGTAAAAATGATACTGGATATATTAATCGTGACACCAATTTCAAACACTTCAAGATTGCCGTGTGTCCCTTTAAAGAGTCCTCGTTTAAAATGTGTTTTACTCAAAGAAGTAGAGCAAGTCCTATGCAACTGGTTATCAGCGTATATCACCTTTGGGACAAAGAGACTTGTGCACTAACATCTAATACAATCTTGAATTTAAAAAAACAACAACAGCAGACTACAAATAATAGAAAACAAATAGCTTGCGTTTTTAAATGTACTGAGTATATTCTATCTCTTAATGGGACTTGAGGTGATCTGAAAGAATAATGAGTATCAATCAAAATACGAGCAAAAACATCATACTGCGGTTTAGTTTTTTATGGTCCCACCACCGAATGGTGAGGGGGTATATAGCATTAGCATGTCCGTATGGCCGAAAAGTTTGTGTGTCTTATCTCCTCCCACTTTTCGACCGATTGCTTCGAAAGTTTACAGGATGTTTACCTATGATGTCAAGATGTGCATATCGTTTCGGCGTCAAATTGACACAGTATTACCGGAGTTATGGCCCCTTTTTCGTCAAATTTTAATTTATTCAATGCACATAATTTTATGCACTAAACTAGGCCCTATAAAATAATTGATTGAATTATTGTTAATAAAGTAGTTGGGAAAACTCAAGGACTCGGCTGGTGTTTGGTGCATAAATCATTAATATTCATATCATGTTTTAAGTCTATAATGAATTTGTGGTTTGTGATGTAACTTCACTTTTATATAATATGTACAACATTTAGCAATATGAACTCATATAAATTAATAATAGGGATTATACGGTATATATAGTTCCTTCTTGTTGTTATAACGTGGCGATTTATTTGAGTATTTAGTTTTAAAACGAAAAATGAGACAAACTGATGTCATTGAATCATTCCCCCCCACATGAGATAATGCCAGAGTATTGCCCTTATAAAATACTTCAAAACAGTTTCACCTTTCATAGATTAACAGCAGTGATTGCTTTCTGTGTGAAATAATTATTAAAAGAAAGTAATTTGCCATCCTTGAATTAAACTACAACTTATTAATTTAATTAGACACCAAGTTAGATTAGTTCCTGGGAGAAATGAACGTTGGGGAGGCCTGCTTATTACATTTGACTTAAGCCATCCCTAAAAAACAATTTATTTAATAAATGTTTCGACCCAGGGTTTCATAAGATGATAGATTGGTGAGTTTGTGAGCAAACACCTGGGTGGTTGGGTCTGATTCTGATGGCAGAAACAACCTTATGAAATAAAGAAAATACCTAATTTAAAGATAACTATTAAATAGATATCTCATTAATAGGGGATACCCTTAACAAAATGTATTTTATATTTTACATATGTCTACCTTTTATTGAAAATTTAACTGAGTAAATAGGAACAATATAATCTCTTTTTTGACAAATCTATTTTTAGAAACTGCTGATCACATGACGGCAGCCGCAAAATCATAGTACTTCAGTAACAATTTTAAACATACTACTCAAAGGATCACTTTTATTCTTCCATATATTTTATCAGAAATTAATTCACAATAACGATATTAATTTCATTGATGCTTCAACAATTCCACAATTTGAATCAAGTCATGAGTTCACATGACCATACACTACCCTAAATAATTTCATGTAAAATAGAAATGATGCTATTTATTTCAGCAAGAAATTTAGACAGCAAAAAAGTGATCCTTAGCAAATTTTGAGTAGTATATCATTTAATAATATCATGATGAAGGTCAGTGTTTGACTGAAACTAGTAGATAATAAAACCACTATACGCCGTTGGTCGTGTGTCCTACGACGCTTTATTATTTGTTATTTTAAGGATGGCAACAACAAAACAATTGATAATACATGTATTGAATTGCTATATTATGTAGGGAGGTATACAGTACTGGTTCTACCCAAAAAAAAATCGTATATGGCCTTGTATATGGCCTAAAATGTACTAAAAATGATGTTTAACAAAATTCAAACAAATACTTTGTTTTCCGTTTGTCTCTTTTTCATGGGTAGGTAGGCAAACAACAAATCAAAACAAAATATGGTTGGCCTTATTTAGAATTTGTTCACATGTTATACAAGGTTAAGTTTGTTGTAACTTGCAGTATGGGTGTTATGGGGTCAACTTTTGGCACCTTACTTCCTTATTACCGTGTTTCACTGTGACACACTCGGGGATAATTATAGGGAAGGATAGTTTGTGTGAGATGACATTTAACCTGGTATCCTTGAAGGATAATCATTGTGCATTTATAATTAGTACTGTATCTGAGGAGAAAGCTTTATGTTTTCCTTAATACGTGGTTGCAGGTTTAATGAATCGTATATCTGATTTGCACTTGCACTCAGTAAAAGTGGATATTATTGGTTACTTTCTTAAACAGAATGACCCCTTTCTCTTGACCCTTCACTGGAGGTGCTTTATGAAACGTATTTCAACCCATAATTTATTACAGGTACAAAAAGAAAGTTTGTACTAGTACCTGATAATGGCAAACTTTGGAGACTTTTAGGGACATATTAACTAGACAGATTTCGTTATAAATGATGTTTGTCGACTATACAGTACACCGACACCTATTGTGTCGAATTAAACAGTCCCTTCACTTCTTTCAACGACCTCGGTAACTACGGAGGATAAGGCCTTTAATTTAGAGCTACAGACCTCCGCACCGCGTGGGTTCGCTATCTCACAGAGGCATGATGGGAAACTTCATCATCTCTTCTCTCTCCAATGTTGCTGTCCCATTATAACCTTATATGATGTGATAACGGGACGAAAACCCTATTTCATTCATTCCTTTACTTATTTCAGATATAGGGCGAGATGGGGGCATCAGTCCAATGGAAGAGCGCCCAGAGTCGCTGGTTGGGGAGGAAAATCCGAACCTTGGGGTGGGTAGTGCCACCGCGGCTGAGATCCAGCACCACAATGCCCTGTCCGTGGAGGCGCGGCGAGTTTATAACGACCTTCAGCTGGATGAAGAGGACGGGAGGAAAAAGACGAGCGAGAAGGAGAAACGATGGAAGGCGCCTGTGAAGCGGAAAGCACCGAAGTCTACAGGTACTGGATGATTGGTGGTGTTGGTTTATACCTGTTAAATTTTAATTATATACGTGTAATAGCAGTACCGGTATATAACAAATAGGACAATTTATATGCAGTTAAAAACCGAAATTCAAACTTTACTAATGCTAAATCAATTACGAAACAAGCTACAAAGCTTATACAAACCTCTCACGATGGCGCAGATGACAGCATTAGATTTGTCAATGTGGGAGGTGAGTATTTTCTGACAGTGGAATACCCATTTTCTGTTGAGACACATCGGATGCGTGCGAATAATAGCCCCGCCTCCTTGGAAAGTGAAGTTTATTCGAAATTTGACGCTATGTTTTTTCAACAGAAAATATCAGTTGATGTTAATTTCTTATTCCTGAAATTTTAGAATACTACCGATAAACATAATACTACAACTATTATTATTGCCTCACTATCAGAATCGGAGAAGCAAGCCGAGTCTTGTGCCAAACAGCGTCACTATGACCAGGAGCAGATCAGGAAGTACATGCAGCGACAGAAGGCCGAGCGAGTCCGTCAGCAGAAGGAGCAGGAGACGAGGCTGAAGGAGGAGGAAGAGGCACGTAAGCGCCAACTAGAGGAACTGTACAACAAACAGAAACAGGCCACGGCGACTTCGAACACGAGCAAGAAAGAGAAGACGATTCAGCGTCAGAGTCTCAATGCTGAGTCTATGCCGACTTCTGTTGGGGACTTGCCACGCCATCATCCCTTCCATACGGACAGAGTAAGATTCTTGGTAAGGGGATGAATAGGGAATCTTTAAGTTACCTTTAAGATTTTATGAAATATTAAAAACGTTTGAGTTTCTTTTAAGTAATTATATTATAACGCAAGTTAGCTTTAAGTAGTGATTTTTTGAGGAAAAAAACAACATTTTTTTTGTGTTATTTTAAGTAATTATACATATATTTTTTCAAATCATTGAACAATGGGATGTGAAGATGTTTGAACTCGAACCTAAAATTTTAAAAAAATGTTTTTTTCATTTATGTTTTCAGACCAGCTCAGATTCAGACAACAAAGAGAATCACCTGGTGGACCAGGATATGGATATCAGTGACAGTAGCTCAACAATTACCGGGGACGGGTCCATGGACGACCTGACCCCAACTGGGACCCCTAGACGGTACGTTGTCACGGGGGCAGTTACTTTACATTCATGATAGCTAACATTTAAAAGCGTAGGCAAGCATTTTGATAACAGGTGCAATTGAATTGACTAAGTAAGTATTTTGCGTTGAGCGCTTATCTAGTGGTAGAGCGTTAGACCCAGGATCGAAATGTCGTGGGTTCGAACCACGTCACGACTATATGTGTTGTTTAGCAAGATAATACTGGTTCTACCCAGGCAGCCATCATGAGTGATTAAAATAAGTTCAGAGAGCTTTCGTTACAATCGATGTAAAACAAATCGGTTTACACTATTAGTATATTGCTTAAATGTTGGTTCACAAGTTGTATATAGCCATATTTATGACCCATCATTCGTGGTTTCTGGTTTGATAACTTCACAAAAACTTATATATTGTGATAACTATCAGATAATCGACCTTCAGTCTGGAAATATATTATTCCGAATACATCACTAGTTCTAGAGCGAGTTAGGAATTAAAAAGTAGTTCCGTCGTCAACTGATTATTATTTTGACTTGTCATCAACAATTAATGCCCTGAATTGAACCAATTAACCAATCATTTCAATGAAATCCTTGTCTTCTAATTCTAATGGTTATTGGGATAGTCAGCCAGTAAGAACGCATTCCATTTCAGCCGTATATATTCCAGGACATGTTGTAGGTTTAAAGAGGTATTTCCAACTAGACTACTTGTACGAGTGTATTAGAAATGATAGTGAAACAGAGTTGATATTTTAACCAGGATTTCTTTTGTTTTGTAGGAATAAAATTGAAACGGATATGCCAAATAATAAACAAAGTGTCAATTCTAGGGAAGTGACTAAAACCAATAGGCAAAAGACAAGTTTACAACCTGTTGAAAATTCATCAAATACAAAAACTATCGGTGATTTTTCTTTTGACGTTGGAGGTGTAGTGTCAAAATTCACACAGGCTTTGCACGAAAAACTCAACGAAGAACCTCGCTCCCTCGGAGCTTACACTAACAGTGTTAATAATCCGGAACAATATAGAAGCCTTCCAAATGATATTAGTAAGCAGAAAGACAGTGGAACGCTGAGTCGCGCAGACCGGATCCAAGCGATTAAAGATACGGCGGCTACACTGCAGAATAGGTTGAAAGAGGAGGCCAGGAAAATTCAAGCTCAAAGTGCAAATATAAATACTGAAAGTAAGTAAGATTGTTACAAAGTGGGAGCACTCTAAATGTCTACAATGCATGGTTCTGAGCTGTCAATCAAGCTTTTTTGACCCAATCAAATTTGACCCAATCAAAAGTACATCAGGTATTTACACAATATAACAAAAGCTCATTTGTCTGACAAATACCGGTAATGTAAAATACAAGGGCGCACATGGTCAGTGTTTTTGAGCACTTGATTGATAAATAATAGAGGACGGAGCTTGAAACTGAATGTCAGAACTGCATTCTGTCTGGAATAGATTTACAGCCAACTCATGTCTTTAGGGCTATTTCCAGTACCCCAGGAAGAGTACCCCAGAAAGGCAATTTAATAAACATCTACGGGTGAACCCTGCTTTTTAGCTCTACTGATCAGAGATCAGCAGAGCTTATGGCGTGGTGTGGCATCCGTCGTCCATCTGTCCGTCCGTCTTTCTGTCCGTCCGTAAACTTTTTTTTGTAGCGACTACTCCTCTGAAACTACTGAATGGATTTTCATGAAACTTTACAGAAATGTTGCCCATGAAGTCTAGTTTATCCTAGCAAAAATTCATGTTGATGTGAAATCCAAGATGGCCACCAAATCTAAAAATAGATTTTTAAAAAACAAATTTGTAGCGACTACTTCTTGAAAACTCTAAGTGATATTGATATGGGACTTTTTCTAAAATGATCAGCATGACATAATGTTGGTCCTTGTAGAAAATGGTTTTGAATCGACGTTAAACATGGCTGCCAATGGCCATCTTTGTTTACATTAGAGTTATTTAGTAAAAACTTGTAGCGACTACTCTTCTGAAACTAATTGACGGATTTCCATCAAACTTCACAGGAATGTTGCTTTTGATGTCTAAATGATCCTAGCAACATTTCAGGTTGGTCGGAAATTCAAGATGGCCGCCACAGCTAAAAATAGATTTTCAAGAAATAAGTTTGTAGCGAATACTTCTTGAAAACTATAAGTGATATTGATATGGAACTTTTTCTAAAATGATCAGTATGGAATGATGTTGATCCTTGCCGAAAATTATTTTGATGCGATGTTAAACATGCGATCTTTGTTTACATACAGTTATATAATGAAAACTTGTAGCGACTACTCCTCTGAAACTACTAGACGGATTTTCATGAAACTTCACAGGAATGTTGATCTTGATGTCTAATTGATCCTAGCAAAATGTCAGGTCGGCGGGAAATTCAAGATGGCCGCCACTGCTAAAAATATATTTTCAAAAAACAAGTTTGTAGCGACTACTTCTTGAAAACTATAAGTGATATTGATATGCGTATTTTCCTAAAATTATAAGTATGACATGATGTTGATCCTGTCAAAAATTATTTTCATTCGACGTTAAACATGGCTGCCAGCGGCCATCTTTATTTACATAGAATTATATAATGAAAACTTGTAGCGACTACTCCTCTGAAACTACTTGACGGATTTTCATAAAACTTCACACCAATGTTGCTCTTGATGTCTAATTGATCCTAGCAAAACTTCAGGTCAGACGGAAATTCAAGATGGCCACCATGGCTAAAAATAGATTTTCAAAAAACAAATTTGTAGCGACTACTTCTTGAAATCTATAAGTGATATTGATATGGGACTTTTTCTAAAATGATCAGCATGACATGGTGTTGGTCCTTGTCGAAAATAGTTTTGATTCAATTTAAACATGGCTGTCAGCGGCCATCCTTGTTTACATAGAGTTATCTAGTAAAAACTTGTAGCGACTACTCCTCTGTAACTACTCTACGGATTTTCATAAAACTTCACAGGAATGTTGCTCTTGATGTCTCATTGATCCTAGCAAAATTTCAGATCGGCCAGAAATTCAAGATGGCTGCCATGGCTAAAAATAGATTTTCAAAATACAAGTTTGTAGCGATTACTTCTGGAAAACTATAAGTGATATTGATATGGGACTTTTTCTAAAATGATCAGTATGACATGATGTTGATTCTTGTCAAAAATTATTTTGATTTGACGTTAAACGTGGCCACCGGCGGCCATCTGTGTTTACATAGAGTTATATAATGAAAACTTGTAGCGACTACTCCTCTGAAACCACTTGACGGATTTTCATGAAACTTCACAGGAATGCTGATCTAGCTATCAAAAACCCATCAGTAGAGCTTCAAGATCATTGACCTCTTGTTATCTTTACCTCGATGCCTCAATTCCTCGATGCCTCGAAGCCACCGATAGCTCGAACATATCCCTATGGTCCCGCTGACTTCAAGCTATTGAGGTTAAACTGTACATGTAAATCTTCCATAAAAGTCTTATCTGTAGCATAGAGACAGGATGTTGACAGTCCTGTATATAGTCTAGACTAGCCTCAGTGCATGTAGAACAACCAGTTAAACCTACTAAAGATGCCGAGTCTAACAATTACTCGCCTCTCACCGCTGTGGGATTCAAACAAACAACAAACAACGTCATGTATGGCCTAACATGCAAAACACCATTCAAACAAACAAATACTCAATAGTAAGACTAGGGTGTTGCCCATGTCCTCTGGATCCGCTCACTCTCTCTGGTAGTGGCCATTAACAACTTGAATAGTTTTTCTGACCCTTCAGACAACAGTTGAATTCAATTCCATATTAAGTCTATGTTTTCTTGCCTAGCTTACTCATGTAATGCACACTCTTTATTTGCATAATATAACATGACAAATACCGTAATTCAATATTTAAATTATTCACTCTTAAGTGAACATATAGACCTTCACGATGTATTACTACACAAAGTATACAAATTCAAAAGTTGAATTGTTTACTCATAATTTTCATATCTTCATTATGTATATAAATACCACATTTCCCGTGATAGTAGCGCCCGGGCACTATGCAAAATGGCAAGGGGGCATTCTAATAAAATTTATGTAAAAAAAAATAATCTTTTTATTCAGTTTTGATTTTTGAGGGCAGATTTTTGGATACAAAAGATCGAAAATGTATTGAGGTTTGAAGATCTTCTATTTATTCAAAAAGAAATTAGGGTGAAGGGATGGGTGTGGGGGCACACTATTTGACACGCTCTTATTAGGGGAAATAAGTTTATATCATAAATTCAAAAGGCTTGCTTCACTATAAACTTCCACGGCTCACTTTTATTATGCTCAATGGAGGAGATAGACACCCGTGAATAGATACGGTAATGTGATCATACTTTACTTACGAAGGTCAAGTGGGAAGTCATCATTGCTTGTGTACTCTTGCCTTTACGATGTTGACTTGGCATGGTCTCTGTTTGTTTTGGTGACTTTTTAAAGTTAAGTCCACCCACAAAAATAGACAAGTTCTGACTTCTCGTAAAGTTGATGATCTGCGAATTTACGAAGCATGCTGTAATTTATGGTGATGGAAGTATTGCATGTATGTGAAACAAACAAATTTTAACTATATGACTCAAAAACTGCTAAGCACCAGGATTTCAATTTGACATTTTACGGTGGCTGGTTTTGACAACAGCATAAAACTCAACAAAGGATTTTGTTTTAACACAATTATTTTATGTGAAATTCATTTTTTTATTGTCAGAAATTGATTAGGAAACACTTTTCTTGTGTGTTTTTGCATGTCACCCTACAAAATACAGTCCTTCATCTGGGTGGTTTAAAAATAAGGCAAAGAAGGTTTGATGCTCAGCAAATATTGATGTCTGTCCATATTCTCTCATAAAATTTCATGTAAACCACACTCGTAATTATAAAATACATAATCAGATAATAAATAGCATCATATAACATAACAACATGCTATGTTACATATGAACTATGCATAACAACATGCTGTGTTACATGAACTATGCATAACAACACACTGTGTTACATGAACTATGCATAACAACACACTGTGTTACATGAACTATGCATAACAACACACTGTGTTAACTGGGGGTAACTTCAGTGGTCCTTAGGCAAGATACTTCTTCTAGCCCCTTCCAAAGGATGCAGATATAAATGTATTGGATCTATCCTCAAAGCACATAAAGAACCGTTAAAATCTTTGCAATAGTAAGAGTATAGTATGGTTCCCAGATTCCTATTAAACCTTCCTCAGTCACCGGCCCGCTTCTGTTTTTTTTGTTACGCTATGCCACATGGATCCAAAACCAGGGCCTGGGGAAAATAGGACGTTTGAAATTACCCCAACGTTTTGGCGAGATTTTGAGAGATTCAATGAGACATTCAAAAAACACATTTAAGTTAATTAATAATAATTTCTTATTTTTATCTTATGAGAAGCAGCAAGTGAGGTTAAAAAGTTTAACTGATGCATCAAAAATTGACGTTGCACGTTTATTTACAACATGATATCTGCAAGTAAGACATATGCATGATACGGTCTAACTGGCCGAGACTAAACCTTCCCCTCTCTCAGCAGCTGAAAATAACCTAAACGATGTGTTCATTAGCCGTTCAACAACAATTCAATTCTATTCTGAAGTTCGCATTTAAGTATATTGTCGTGACACTACATAAAACAGGCAGTATATTCCATTATAGATGGTGCTATTTCACGTCCACACGTCAGATGGAATGACACGGACGCACAACGTGACAGGGAAGAGGAGTTTATGACCCGTTATGAACGTGTCACAGGGGCCAAAGATGATTACACAGTCTTCAAGAATAACCTTCCAGGTAAATCATCCAAACTTGTTAGTGTTAATTAAAGATAGGAGCCATGTTCCCATGCTCACATGGTCCCGTCTCACTGACTGATATTAAAGGTGCCATTATAACAGTCGACTGTATAAACTTTCAAAATTTAGCAAAATACCACTTAATAGCATCCTACAATTCAGATTTCACAGAAAACTACAGCGTTTGTAAGCCAACAACCATGTCAGCTACTACTTTTGTAAAATAAAAAACAAATCTCAAGGTGGTATAGGGAATCACAAGGGGACGTCCGTGGCTGAGTGGTTTGAGTCTCTGACAAATTCACTTTCTCCTCACCGCTGTGGGTTGGAGCCCTTGGGACCAGAAATCTTTATTGTGAGGAAGCTATCCATCTGGCTTGCGTTAACGTCGGTGGTTCTACCCAGGTGCCCGCCTATACGAGGAAATTACCGGGATTATCACAATTTGAACATGTCAATGGTACGCAAGAAAAAGAATTAATCTTGGGTGTTCGCGTCTTTAGGCGGAACCTTGGATCGGATAAAAACAGTTATACAACATGGTGAAATTCTCATTCGTCAGCAGATGCCCATGAAAGATTCTTATAATGAAACTCAATTCAGAGGGTTTCATAGTGGTTTACATTGTTAAGATTTACATGATATGTACATTATCCCAAAGATGTGATGTGATGATTCCAAGACTGAACTTCATCTTATATAGAATGAAGAGCATGTATATATGATACGCAGAGCTGATTAGAATAAACTATTAATTCATTTTTGTGATGCATATCTTAAATGCCAGACAATCTGAAGTGTTCGATGCCAAAGAAATGGTATTACCAATTGGTAGACTTGATTCTTCGAATTTACGATTCACAACCATCACAGTCTTCGCGCGTCTGCTCTTATCTCCCACATAGATATTGGTTAGAATAGATCATTATGTATCCAATTAAAGCCGTAACATTAAAAAAAATCATGTTCAGTCAAAGCAATCCATGAAACTAAAAATAATCTGATTTAACAGGTACTCAACCGGAAGTGCGACGACCAGAGATGGAGACGAGACTAATGACAACACAAGGTGCGTCAGCAGCCAAGGCTGCACTATCCTCAGGAAATAAAAACGATGATATTGGTGAAGATACTACAGCTACCGAGACCTCGACCTTCAGTGAGATTACGATGACGGATGAGTCGGACCATGAGGAAATGACAAACAGAAAGGTGAATATCATTCTGCGTATTGTTACTGAAATATGGACATGTGACACCTGCCTTATATTTCAGTAATACAGTGCTACAGATAAGCAATATTTTGGGTATTTCAGCATTAAAAATTTGAGAAATCAGCATTGAAATAAAATTGGAATGAAATCAGCTGTGAAAATTAAAACTTACCTGGGACCCCAGGTAGACAATTTAATAAAGAACTATGTGTGAACCCTTTTTTCTGAAATTTGGTTCTATGAACTGAATTTTGCATCTATGGGTGGGTGTTAAGTTTCAAAAGTGCCTTTCTGGAATTAAATACCCTTCTACAAGAAAGCTTATCTGGATCCAGGGCTTTTTTCCTTCATAAGCAGGGATATCGGCCCCTACCTCTAGCAAAATAGACTATTTTTCCCCTCTTTGGCTGAAAAAAATCCCAAAACAAAAACAAAAAACATTAACAAAAAACAAATATTTTTTCTTTCTCAACATTATTATGTTTGGGATACATTTATAGAAGACAGTTGTCTAAAAATGTACCTCTTTTGCATATTTGCACAGTCAAATCTTCAATTTCTGTATAATACTGCCTAATACACTGTTTCCCCTACATCTCGAAATCGTATTATTTTTCCCCTTTAACTTAAAAATCACATTTTTTCCCCTATTGAAGGACCTGGGCCTCTTCCCCTTCTCCCGAAAAAAGGCCCTGGGAGCACTGGACAAAACAACAACATTTGAAGAAAGTCTTAAGTAAAGTACAGTACCACTCCTATAGCTTTCCTTTTATACACTGGATAAAGATCAAACTCTCAGTGCTAGTTTCTTATCGATGTGACCTACTTTTGTCTCGTCTGGTGTCCCAATTAACCAGCTCAGCATCACATGTCAGCCTTCATAAAACAGTTTAAATTTAAAGGAAATATAAATACAACCATTAAGTTTTCGGACGCTCAGAATAGGTGTTGGGTGGCTCAGTGGTTAGCACAAACGATTCTGAATGCAGAGGTCAAGGGTTAGAGCCTCCCTAACACCTCTGGGTTACATTTGTGTCCCCTAGCCTCGTCTGCTGGATGGGGACAAACTGGGCATTCCTGTGTATAGTAGTTAATCCTCCGAGCACATTAACTCATTAACTACATATATATATTGGACTGTTCTTTCTTTGAATTTAGACCATTCCATTTATGTGACAAAGGGGTGTTTTGGGGAAAATGACTGATCAGCAGCAGGACATCGTAAACCCTGATCAGCCTGCGAGTTACTGATCTGGGTTTACAATGGACGCAAAGGATATTATAGTCATGCTTAGCGGGTATTATAGTCGTGCTTATCGGGTTAAGGGTTAAAAGAACCATAGGAATATATTAGTAAGAGTTAATGAACAGTTCCCTCCGTGGCCAAATGGTTAACGAAGTTGCGTTGAAAACCTTCACTTCTCACCGCTGCGGGTTCTAATCCCACTGGTAGATTGACTTGTAAGTGAGGAAGTGTCGATTCTTATGCATGGCTGGAGGTGTACAGTACTGGTTCCACCGAGGAAAAGAGGGTGGTCTGCCTCCACCACAAAAAATCGACAGTCATATATAACCTTACGTGTGTTGAAAATGACGTAAAACACCATACAAACAAACCTATTTATCCTTCCCCTCTCTCTGGAGCGGCTAGAAATAAGCCAAACAATGTGTTGATCAGCCATTAAACAACATGGATGTGTAAAGCGGGGTTTTACATAAAGACATTTGGCTGTTTTTAAGTATGAAAATATAAAAACAAATTGTGCACACAAGATTACAAATTTTAAGAAAGTTTGTTCTTATCAACAGATTGGTACTGGCTTACAGCAGCGGGACTTTAACATGAGTGGCAATATCAGTGACAAACCCCTCAACATTCCACGCCCAGTCAACACCCACACATCAGTCAAGGCCAGTAACTCTTGGGAGGAGCCCACACCCGACGACTACAATGTGTTCAGTATATACTCACGAAGACAGCAGGAGAGAAGTAGGTTTTGTTATACAATGTAATATTGGAATGAAAATTAGAAAAGAAATACAGTCAAAAAAAAGAGTATTTGTAAAATACTATAAACTTTAAGACATGTATTATGGCTCCCCTACACAAAGTGTGGTAGGGGAGCCATGTTGATTTTGTGCTTTCTGTCTGTAGGTCTGTCTCTGTCTGTGTCACAAACGATGTCCGATCAATAACTAGAGAATGGTTGGACATAGGGTCCTCAAACTTGGAAGGATGGTTGGTCATGACAAGTAGATGACACCTCTTGATTTTGGGGTCACTAGGTCAAAGGTCAATGTCACGGTGATTTTGGGGTCACTAGGTCAAAGGTCAATGTCGCGGTGACCTTGACTATCAAAACGATCCCCGATCAATAACTAAACAATGTCTGATCAATAACTAGAGAATAGTTGGACCTAGTGTCCTCAAACTTGGAATGATGGTTGGTCATGACCAGTAGATATTAGGCCAAACAAAATAATATGTGTGGTTCAGGTAACACTGGCAAAATAAATAGAGTAGGTAGGCTTTTTTTTTTTCTTTTTCTTCTTTTTTTTTTTCTCTGTAATGAATTCAATTCTGATAATGAATTTAATATGTTAAATTGCTATACCTTGAGTTCGATTTTTTACGCATTATTAACATTTTTTTTTTTTTTTTTTTTTTTTTTATTAATTTTTATTGATTTTTTTTTTTTTTAATTTTTTAATTTTTTTTTTTTTTATTTTTTTTTTTTATTTTTGCTTAAAAAGTTTTAGGGTCGGCCCCTTAAAATAGGGTCGGTCGAGTTACCTGAACCACACATATTTTTTTATATGGCCTTACTGATACAGATAATAGATACAGTCACAGAGATATTGAATATCAAAAATATCTCAGATAAATAGAGAACGGTTGGACCTAGAGTCGTCAATTATGTCTGTTCGGGCGAGTGGGGGAGCCATATGTTTTTGTCCTATAGACAATAACAATTTCTAGTTTATATTATTTGATGTTAGACATTATTGTTTGTTTAAACATTGTAATGAATGTTATGCATGATTTTGAAAATATAAAATTACAAAACGAAGGTTAGACACGTAGTAGGTGGTTTCAAATCACAATGTGCATTGAAACACTAAACTGGACCGCCTCCATCCATGGCCATGATATAAAAGACGCTGCGTTTAAAACTACCTTTCACCATTTGAATCCTACTGGGAGCTTGACTTGTCAAGTGAGAAAGTGTTGATTCATACGGATGACAGGAGAACTACAGTGCTGGTTCTACCCAGTGAAAATGAGGTGATCTGCCTCTACCACAAATAAAGCGACCATAATATATGGCCTAACATGTGTTAAAATGACGTTAAACGCCATTCAGAAAGAAACATCATTTTAAAAGCGGCTTAAATTTAATTCTAGGACTTCTTGTAATTTATCTTGCACTGTGTGAGGGCCATCTTGTTACTATAGATGAGGATGGCTGATTAACATACAGTTATTAGAACTGAAATAGATTTATGATCAAAGGCATGTACAATTTCAGTTAATTTTTGTTGTCAAATGGACAGAGGAGGTGAATGTATGCGTGTGAACATGATCACAGCATAATCTTAATACAACTAGGCCCAGCTATACTATTTGTATAATTATATGTTACATTTTAAGTGCTGTAATTGTAAACATTGAACATTTTGTTTTGTTTTAACCAACGATATACGTTCTCTTGCAGTTGTTAGACCAGGTAGGGAGCCCATGTCTAAAAAGGAGCCTGAAACCAGAGCCACCCAATCTTCCATCATGCCTGGGATAGGGCAAAAGCCTACGATGAGTGGGACATCCAGGAGTCGGTCCCCCGGGGTCAGTCAGCGAGGGGAAAACATTTCATCATGGCGAGCAGAGAGCCCGTACAGTCAGAAGTCTGAATCTCTACGCACGCATAGTCCTGTTGATAGAACAAAGTAAGGGCAACTTTACAATGTATTTATTTGTTGATTTGAGCTATTAATCCCAGTTTTTAATGTCCGTACCCTGCAATCAACAGGCACATTTTACAACAGATGTACACCATTTCTCTCATTACAACAAGGTATATATATAACTTACATATATTGAGAATCCAAACTCTGTAGAAACAATAGAAACGGCTTTAACCAGCCAGGCCAAACCCCAAACTGGAGAGTCAAATTAAGAGTTAACAACTCATAATTCATTTGACGTATATTCAGTAATGGGTATCTTAAGAGCCTGTGAATAAACCTATACTTTTAATCGGCACATCTGTCTGGAGCATTGCACGTTTTTAATTTCCTTTCGTTTTTTAGCTAATAAAGGTAGGGCAATCTTTGTTTCCTTTCTGACGCATTTGTGGAAGAAGCCTTTAATACATAGCTTTGTGTTGATGGGACATACATGTCAGTGTTTATTTGCATGTAGGTCGAGACAGGCGACGGTTAGCTTCCATCCAGGCGATAAACACCAGAGTGACGAAGACACCCTAGAGGAGGAGTCCTATACTCAGTCATTTGAAACGTAAGTGACAAACTATAGCGTTAACTGTATTGAAATTATGAGTTTTGCGACAGTATATCGGTCATGTAATGGTCACAGATTTTAAAGCTGTTCAATATGATTTGCGACCATTAAACGTCTGATATACTGTCGCAGAAGTCAACATTTCAATACCAGTTAAGCAGTTTCTAACGCATTTTAGTGTTTTTGACATGAACGCTTTCAAATAAACATATATGACATCACGGTTTAATGGCACATGACTGGATTTGCGACGTATTTAATAGTGGCACATATTTCATTTTTTTCTTCACGAAAGCTTACTCAGGCGTGTTGATCAAGGTCATTTATCTTGGTCCTTATTATACTGACAAAGTGCAGACAGGCGACACCCGTCTAGTTAACAATTTCAATTTGTTATTTGAACGAAACGTTGCTTTAAACAAATGTAACCAACGTTGCAAATTGTTTAAAATTATGTCCTAATGGTTGAAGGGCGTGACGTTGGAGGTCTTGATAGCATTTTTAAAAACTCCCCAATAACCAGTCAACATTGAGTATTTTTAATAAACCATGTCGATTTTATGTCCAACCCTTTGACCCTCAGGAAAAGCCTGATATATGTCCTTTAATAATTTGAATGCCACTTTTGACTGCTCATTCAAATCATGAGGACCCCAGCTCACTGAAAATACAACCACACACTAAATAATGTTGGACAATATTTTCAGGGAAGAGAAATCGAGAGTGAAAAGCACATCAGAAAAATTACCTCAGAACCACAAAAGCTTGCCAGTGTCCTTGAAGACAACGAGTAAAGTGTCCGAGAGGGCAGTGTCACCAGAGATGGAGTCAAGCATTGATGAAGACATGTCACAGGTATGAGGGTTGAAACAGTAATGTCACGGGTATAAGTTATTGAAATGTCACAGTTAAGAGAGTTTATGTAGAATATATAAATCCCGCCTGCGTCTTATTGTCCCCTTTTGTACTTGATCCCCTTGCTTGATCTGCTTTATTGTAAATAACACAGTGATGGTAAGACTGTTCAACAGTATAGCAATATTTAGCCAGTTGAAATGTCTTTCCTGAAGAAAAAATGTGGTAGCTTTCTATATGATGGCTTGGCTGCTGGCTTGCTATCCAGTGTATTAGCCAGCCAATGGTGCAGCCGTCTTTTGCAAGGCCGTTTTTTTTTTAAATAATCATGGCCAATATTTGGTGGGTGGGGTAATTTATTTTTGCTAAAAAACACTTCCCACCTATTATTTTCCAAATATTGTTATGTTTTGTATACATTTATAGAAGAAACATTATCTATATATGTACATTTTTCACCTTTATCTGGAAAAAAAGAATTGCCCCAGAGATACTGAAGTGAATTGGCTCTTAACGTGTGTAAGCAAATTATTTTGCACACCCAGCCCGCATATTTGAACACCCAAGTCGCGAATTTCTGCCTAATACACTGTTGCTATCCGAAGTGCTGATTGCCAGCAAGTGCTCTCTGTGAATACATATAATTATAGGTTATTAGATTTGTATTGGGATATGCACGACTTCTTTCACGTATTAATATTGCACGACTTCAGGAGCGCAACATTTATGTGCTAAAGAATAAGTGCATAATCCCAATGTAAATCTAATAACTTTTTTATTGCATACACATTTTTAAATTATAACAATAAAATAGGTGGTAACATTTAATTTTTACCAAAAACATTTATTTGAAAATAAAACATATTGTTTACATCGTGGGAATTTTCATAATGAAATCAACATTATTTACATCACCTGACAATATGAGCGAATATTTATGTTTCCTGTTACATTGAAAGCAAAATGAGCTTGTATTATGCGTATGCAATAATTCCACATATGTATATTATTACTGATTAACTAGCATGTTGATATCCCTCTCAGAGTAATAGTGTAGTAGTTATGTAGTCAGTATTTAAAGAAAAGGTATAAAGAAACTAGTATGTTTTGAAGATTTTCTGTTAATAAAAAATAATGGAAGTTTTCCATACAATTTCATTAAAAGGTGAACTGAAGTGCTACAACACCATTTAAAAAGCGTTAATTTTTGTTGTCAGAGTCTCAACTTCGAAGACAGTGGCGAGACATAGGTATCACTGTGTAGCGACAGTGACAGCGAAGGCGACCTCAAAATTTACGTTTAGGTTTTATTTGATTTTAAGACAAGTTGGATAAAATGATAGGATACGAGGCTCTGCCGATATCCTGTCTTTTTATCCGATGAGTTTATTAAAGTCAGTAATACACAGTCACAAATGTAAGATTCTATTTATCACATAACACACTTGCAACTTGATAGATTCACTTTAGTGTTGTCACTTTACCTTGTATACGGCGGTAATTTGTAAGAGAAATCATGTTGTCTGTTAATTTGTAAGAGAAATCATGTTGGCTGTTAATTCGTTTGGGCAACAAATAATGCGACACCTTATACCACCTTTAATGTAAATAACACATTCCATAAAGTAAGATTTCAAATAATGATAAACATTTAAAGTGTCTGAACGTATCTAATTTTATCACATAACGTCCCTTGTTAGCAGTGTCGAACATCCATTTAATATTCTATTGTATGATGCATGATTTTGATTGGTTGAGTTAAACCTGTAACACTACGCAAGTTTATTAACTGAAACTATTTTATTTATTACAAATTCACCCAGATCTGAGTCATAAACTTATTATTTGTGACAGCTTATAAAAAATAATACACGTTATACAAAACATTGTTGTTGGTTTGTTAAAAAGTTGGCCTAAACTGCTATTTTGTAAAGAGGTAAACACGAACTCTTTTTATACCCAACGTTATGTGTGAGACGCGACGTTACGACATCACATATTTTATGACGTTTTGGCACTAAAGTGTGTCTGACGTCGTGGCGGTTCTGTGTCCATCTGAATTAATTTTTACTAATTTAATTGCAATGTTATGTGATCAAAAGGATCTTAAACTCGTTCCCATTCCATATAAGATTTATGAAAATCATTATGAATTATTTTTAATTTTAACTCGCCAAAAGGCTCGCTAAAATTAAAATAATTCATAACTCGTTTCATAAATCTTATATGAAATGGGATCTCGTTTAAGATCCTCTATGTATGCCATGCAAACAATTGGGACTGTAAAATAACACAGTGATTCGGTCCTCATTTGCATCTATAATACACTAGTATATTACTATAAATAAGCCATGGCTTAATTACACTTCCAGAAGCCATGTTATGTGATAAAACATTCCCAAAATAGAATATAACCACTGCAAATCCTGCTAGAGGCAGAGGGGTAGGACTCCTACCCACACCCTACCCCCCCCTGTTCATTTTGTAATTTTTCATGCTCATTCAAGATCTTCTTCATGACATCGCATATGCAAATGTGGAAACGTAGCTCCATCGTAAATGGAGTGTCTACAATAGAATTTGCAGCAACTCTGCAGGTTAGAAGGTTCTAGGCCCATTCTCCATATTTTATCATCCCTGTTGGTGCCATATAGCCTTTCTTATGTTGGTGCGCCGTAAAACCCCTATTCAATTCAATATGTGATAAAACTAGCAAAATAATGGCTCTTACATGCGAGACTCTTATTGTCGACATGCAGACTTCCTTATTTATATACAATTACTATAATTAAACTAAAAGCGTTCTGTTAATAGGATGAGCTCACGCCACGTGCAGAGAGAATCTCAGCAGAGCTGGAACCCAATGGTCCGCCCAGACTGTCGCCCAACTCACTGGAGCGCAAGTTCTACACCGAGTTTCACAACTTGGAGACCATGGAGTTGTCGCTGAAACAACTCGGCAGTGTAGACAGGACACGCGGCATATCTATGGCACAGCAGGAGACCGTGTCCCTCGCTCAAATGTTGAAGGTACGGGACTGACATTTTGTTTCCCTGATTGTGTCTGTCCATGAATTTAAAGGGAATGTTGCATTATTCTGGAACTAGCTTCATTTCAAAGGGCTTTAACAAAACATGGAAAAAGCTGAAAGAATTATCAAAATATCATAACAAATACAGGAGAAATGACCTTTTGAAAATATGCAAAATGACTCCAATGGAGGCAGCCATCTTTGAATGATGACATCATCGCGCCTTTTTCCATATATGGAAAATAGATAATAAATAGTGTTTAAAACAAAACAAAATGTATTAAATTATAAATACAAAGTAAAATATGTATACAGTATATGCTCTTTTTATGATTTACATGTATTTGCAGTGATATTCTTTGTTTTAAATGATATTTATCAATATGCAATAAATGGTAAAACGGCGTGATGACGTCATCAATCTAAGATGGCTGCCTCCGTTTGAGAATTTTTGAAATTTTTTTAAAAAGATATCTCTTGTATTTATTATAATATTTTGATAATTTTTTCAGCTTTTTCCATGGGTTTTAAAGCCCTTTTAAATGACGCTAGTTCCAGAATAGTGCAACAACCCCTTTAAGTCTTTCGTCTTGGCCATTTAATTGTATTTGTGGACCTGGCTTCTATGTTTCGTCTATATGACTGTTGCGGTGGGAAATAATGTTTTAAAGTATTTCAGAGTGGCCTTGGTGGCTCAGTTTAGAGTTACAGCCCTTGACAATGAAGGCGTAAAAAAGCGTATGAAAGCTGATATATGTCAATGGAATGAAACTTGACACATGTATTCAGTATCAATAAGTATCATGCCACACTTAAATTCCAACTCAAGTCTGCAACTCAATTTCACAAAGTTTATTATATGGCCCTGAATCTGCAAGATGTGTTAATAATATATATCAACAGTATTTGCAGAGGGTACACCACTTTACATAATATATTCCTTTGTGTCAGGCGAAGCAGCAGGGCTACGATCTGCAGATGAAGGACATCCAAATAAAGGCAAAGATTGAGGCCACCGAGGCCACAAAGCAACTCGAGGACGCCAGGAAGCGAGCCTCTGAAGCAGCCATCAATGCAGCCGATATGATTGCCAAGGTGAGGCTTTAGATGAGTCTTCATATAATGCTGTGTCATTTAATGTGTAGTATATACAGTGTGACAAGATGAATTGAATTGGGGTTTTAAGGCGCACCAACACATGAAAAGGTTATATGGTGCCAAACAGGCATGTACATGCCAGGCTCATCTTCCATGTACATCGAGATAAAATATGGAAAATGGGCCTAGAACCTTCTCACCCTGACAAGATGAATATGGTACCATAGGTCAGGGCTATGATTTGTTCTGTGTATCGGTGACTTCAAGGCTTACATAACAATTATCAACAGAGATGGAGTATCAATAACATAAAAACAATGGAAAAAGATATGTCCATTGTACAGTTTGACGATGTTTACAGTCTCTGTGCAAATCAGTGTAGTTTGAGATTTGATTTAGTTCAGATATCAAATAGATTATGAATATGTGAGTTTGTATGAGATCCATACACCTTATATCGATATGCAAACTTGGTGTTGTAATTTGGGGACTTGTAGTTTGTGTTAGTTGTTTGTACGCCTTAGAGCTTGAATTGCCTTAGGGCTGTTCCATTTAAATTTACCATGAGGTGTGTGGTTGGTGGGGATGCACGTTTAATTTTTAATAAATTTGAAGTGGGGTTAAAGCACTTTTAGCAGGTTATTTTATAATAAAATAATATGTTGGGGGTGGTGGTAAAAAAAAAGAGTGGCATTCTCCCCCCTATCCAGGGAAATTTAAATTGGATAGACCTTTGAAAATTTAACTTAAATAATTCCGACTCCTTGTGTGTTATTTGACAGTGTACATTTTCCACCCCAGGTCCGCGGTGAAGGTGTCTCCGCCCGAGAGGAATCCACAAGAAAACTGATCGATACCCAGACCGAGGCTGCTAAGGCAACGGCCGAGGCAGCCAAGTTCCTCTCTGGGGCTCGCGACACCAACAGACTGGCGGTGGAGACGGCCTCATCTGCTGCAGCCTCGGCCGTCAATATAGCCCCGGAGAAGAAGTGGCAGAACCCTCGACAGGTACAGATAGTTGTTTTTCTTCATGATTTATAGCGGATATTTGTTGGTTTGGAGTGAATATGGGATTTGTTTTCATCGAGAAGTGCTTTAGCATGAATGAAAATATTTTAGTTTTCTCACTTCGAGATGAAAAGACAAACCAAAAAGTATTCTTTTAATGAAATTATTATTGCACAATGTTAAAGCTAATTACAGTTATTTGAGATTTTCTAGTTTTCTGCTGCCCCAGAAACGAGTATACATGGGGAAAACCCTATTTATTTACCTCTAATACTTTCAGTTTCAATGGTATAAAAGTTATGTAAGTATTGTCAAAGTCGTATAAATTCATGCTGAAAACCCTTTGGCTAAAACATGTGACTCCCTTATCAGAGCTCACTAGCATTCAAGTACTCAATAAATTGTCATGGTCATTTTATTCATCTTTTCAAGACCAAGCCATATGCAAAACCATCTACATCTAAGTCGACTAAGCGTAGATCTGACGAGGCCGGAGAACACGATGACTCCGAGAGTGTTGGTAAGTTTTACCCATAAAACTAGATACATGTAAGGGTCCAGGACACTCAATTTTCCATTTGTGGGACCGAATTTCACGAATTCCCTCCCCTAAAGTATATATTTTTGCCCTGCTTCTGTTTTCTCATGAAAAATGTTGTTTTTTATTCGGAATTTTGACGCCAATTTGGGAGGAAACTCCTATTTTTGCCATTTGATTGGTACCCTTATCAGTACCACTTATATAAAAGAAAAAAACACATTGATTGGTGTTTCTAAGAAATTTGCCTTTGTTATGAAAACAAACCAAAATTCCCTGGTCCGAACCCCCTAAAAACTGATTAGACACCAGTTTTGAATGGAATTATTAATTTGTGCTAAATCTCTTTCTTCAACTCTTCATCATGTGATCTTGCACCAGTACTTAGATATCTCAGCCTTATTGTTGATGTTGAAGTATTTTGGCATGAGGTAGTAGAAAGATGCACATGCTAATGTTTGTCAGAGGTATCATTGATTTTGATTAGTTGAAATGGATTTTGACCGACAACTGGCGTCAGGTCAATTGCTGACCCCAAGAGATATTTGCCTCGTATATGTTCTTGTATGAGATGTTAAGTCTTCAAGTTAAAGTGTAAGATGCTTCAATTGTATTTGAAAATTAAGGTGTTTAAAAAAATCAGTAGAAGCCAGTAGCACAGTTTGATATGATTTGCTTCCATTTAACAGTAAATGCAGAGTTGTCATTCTTACTTCCTGGGAGCAAATAACCCTTCTTATCTTAAGAGCTGAATATCTTTTAAAGTCTCTATCCCACAATCAACAGCCAAGTTTGCAGCAGATATATACCAGCCGACGAGTTAACTTACATATTTTGAAAATCCAAACTCAGGGCTGTTCCATTAAAACATACATGGTACCCCAGGAAGGATCACCCACTCATAGATGCAAAATAAGAGTTTAAAGAAAATTTCGGAAAATATGTTTCGCCCATAGATGTTTATTAAATTGCCTTCCTGGGGTCCCGGGTATGTTTTAATGGAATAGCCCTCAATATAAACGGCTGGTCCAAACCCCAAAACTGGATCGTCAAATTTAGAGTTACCAACTCATAATTCATTTTACGCATATTTACCTCGGGTATTGTATCGGCATATACATTATTTTTGACCTGAACACCTGGATAGGGTTTGGATAAACAATTTTGTAATGTAATTTTGATTTTATTTGGCAAGTTGAAGTGCCTTTAAAGGGACACCTGGCAATCTTGAAGTGTTTGATATGGGTGTCTCGATTTATATATCCAGGATCATGTTTACTTTTAACCAAGTTATATTTAAATAATTAAATTTTTACGTATTCACTTTTTTGTCTTTTTCTACTATACGTTTTAATTTATTATTGGTGCATTAATATCAAAATTGAGTAATATGCAAATACAATTTGTTTATTAATATTCTTATAATTAATGATTGAACAAATGTAAGTTATTCAGAAAAACTAGCAGGACGCCGTGAGTTTTAAAAAAATCAAGATTGCCGTGTGTCCCTTTAAGGAAACATTGTTTTCTGATGTACTCAATGAACTGGTCTATATTGCAGGGTCTGCTGACGATTACAGTATCCAGTTTGACGAATCTATGACAGAGGACGAAAGAGAAGAGAAGTCGTTCCGTCTCATCTTGCCGTCGGAGAGTCATCGAAAGAAAGGCAAACACATCCACTCGGATAATGAATCTATGACGTCTGAAGGTTTGTATGTTTTATGTACTAAATTTAAAGTATTTTCAATTCTAAACTGGCATTATCTTATCTAACACACACTGTATCTTTCTCATTCAGATAATTATACCCCGCTTTCACAAAGTGAAGTGGGGGCTATTTTGGAATCATGCTGTCCGTAACATCACGTCCTGTCCCGTAACACATTTTTGTTCTGTCGTGTCGTGTAACCGTGACATTTCTCAAACAGTTTTGAATGGGTTGTTCCCAAACTTCATATACTCATAACAACTGTTGATTCAGAACCTGCATCACTCATGGTTGATTGCCTAATTTATTACAGAATTATGGCCCTTTGTTTGACTTAGAATGAAAAAAGAGAGGATATTCATCATCTTCAGTGACAGTTCTACTTTTTGGTTAGCAGTGATAGTTTTTTAAAACAAACCTCATAAAGCCTTAACAGTATATATGACGGGTATACTATTACTAGTTTGCCACATTTTGAATGAGGTTTGAGGGGAAGTAATGCACATACTAGTTTTGTTGCTTTCAATGTAGAGGACAAAAGAGAAAAGTCATTTCATTTCACAAAAAATACAAAACATGTGAGACATATTTTAATACTTAATCTCACAAGAAGCTTGTTTTGAATCCATTTACAGATCTTAATTTACAATATTGGTATGTTTATACTTGTTTGCAGGATCAGCGGCCAGGATGTTGGACCTGTTTGCTGGCGAGGAAGCTTTCGACAAATTCACTGAAGACATTGTTCAGCAGTTTATGAAGGAAGAGGAAATGAGAGCGCAGCACCAGGTCAGTGTGAAGGAAGGCTTTATATACAGGTTTTGTCGCGCTGCATGTTTATACATCAAAATATTCCAGCAAACGATACATTTTGCAAACATTTATGACTAGTAATAAGTAGGACAGAACATTAAAAAGGGTTGGAGGATGCAAGCTTCCAGAACACTTAATTTAGGGATGATCCTTATATCATATACCTTCATAAGAATTCTCAAAAGGTAATATAGCATGGTATAGTAGACTAGTTTGTTTATACAGGTTGACGACGCTAGAAAACTATTAGACATTCTGGTTTTTATATTATATTTGTGTAAAAAAATGAATTGAATTGGACTGAATTGGGTTTTAAGGCGCACCAACACATGAAAGGTTATATGGCGCAAAAAATGAAGGTACTATGTATATATTATTGATAGGTGTCTAATAATGTATTCTATTATGTGCATAACAACAGTCTGCTAAATTAACTTTTGGACTTGGTTGTCCTTCGGGCAACCATTTCAACAAAAGTTGGTTGCCCGAAAGGAAAAGTGGTTGCCCGAAATGTTTCTTTCAAAACCTGAAGGCTTTGTTACTCTAATGATATATGTAAACAAAGCAAAAAATTATGTCTTCACAATATATTTTCATTATTCATTCTTTTGTATACAAAGAAAGAAGATTGTCTATGTCTTTCTCTTCTCTGATAAGTCACAGTCATAATTAGAGTCATCATGATTCTAATGATGACTGTGACTTATCATGATTTTTGACTGTTCATGTTTTTTTATAGTGTCAACCCGCATGCAAGAACACCCCTTTACAAAGGAACCATCAGTGTCTAATCTGGATTCTGTCTGTGCACCAAGGGCACTGCATTTTACCATCTTCGGTACATTTAAGCCACTCTCGACCAACTTGCCAAGAAGAAACGAAATTTCTGTCTCTTTTGGCCTCGTAACGCTTACTTGACTCTTGTTTGGACTCTCACTGGTTTACCATGAATGGCATTCATCACTTACCGCAATATTGACATTTATGACAACCGGAAACACGTTTTTAGCGACGCATGCACTAAATTAGCATATGGATGATGTTTATTTTATTCTCATTGGATGGAATAATTCACAAACCATTCGTGTATAATTGTAATTTTCCGTTGCTCTATTGATCGGAACTCTTCGTCAATTTTAGTACCGGTAAATGTGGATTCCTGAGTGACGGAATCCGACGAGGCAGTTCCGATTAGTTGCTCTATACAAAATAAAGAATTCGGCAAAATCCGATCAAAAACGAGGTTGTGACATGTTGTGACCTTCCACAGAGGGATACAATTAATTGATCAATTCCTCGTAGCGTTTATACCGTTGTCACAGTAATTTTCTCAACATCAATGAAAAAGCCAAAATCGTGTTTCCTGTTCGACTTTTATACTTATTTTGATTGACAAATAGTGTTGCGCTTTCAGAAATTTTGGTTGCCCGATTGGACAACCAAAGTGGGAACACGTAAATTAGTTGTCCCGGACAGCCGCTAATTTCGCAGACTGTAACAATGATAATGATAAACAATTCAAACAAATTATTTCAGGCGTCTCTTCTTCGTCTGCGAGAAAGTGCCCTGGTTGAGAAAACCAAGGCCGAGCTTCAGTGGCTGGAACAGCAGAAGCAGCGAATCAGAAACAAGGGTGCTGACGACTCCTATCCCCAGATTATAAAGCGCCAACGCGGACTCAAAATGAAACTGCAGGAACAGCAGGCCGAGATCCGACGTCTCCGTGAGGAAAACAAGGCCGCCGCCAAAGAAAGGCAGAGGCAGTTATATCAGGAGATCACTAAACGACAGGCTTCAAAGGCACAGGTATGGTGTCGTCGACTTGTGAATGAAATTATATTTTGGACAATTTATTCTGATTCGATATCTATGTAATTACACCTCTTTAAAAGCTATGAACTCTAAGTAGGACCAGGCCATACAGCTTTCAACTGTATGACAGTAGTAGATTCCTACCAAAAGTAGGTCAGCGAGAATGACCTTGACCTGCTTTTCGCACTCAGTTAACTTAGTTGATTTCTTGCACTGACATCATCATGACGGCAACATGTTCCTGAAAGGTACCAAAAGCCATACAGCTATTAAATTCCATAATACTGAAATGACCACCTATATGCCAGCGGTACGTTCCTACACAAAGTAGGTCAATATATCTGATCTGGACCTATACTTTTCATACCCTGTAAACTTAGTTGATTACTTGCACTATACAGCCATACACCTTCCAAACTTCATACACACTGATATATGCATGGTGGCAACACGTTCCTAGTAAAAAAAGGAGTCAGTGAGAATGACCTTGACATACTTGCGCACTTTATTGACATTTTTCATATGACTGACCGTGCTAAAGCGCAGAATACATGTCCTGTGGACACATTTTCTAGTTTTCTTCCATATGTAGCAGCTGGGGGTTGAGGATTATTACAACAGCTTTGCTATGCATGTTCAATCTACTCTTAAAAGCTATATACACTAAGTTATACTACCAGGAGGATTATTCTACGTTTCTACTAATGTCACCCGTGCCTCCATGGTCGAGGGGTTAGCGACGTTGTGTTGTAAACCTCCTTGCCCGCCGTTGTACTGGTTCTACCCAGGAAAAATAGGGTGGTCTGCCTTTACCACAAAAATATGTCATATGGCCTAAAATGTGCTAAAAATGACGTAAAAAATCATTCGAACAAATAAACAAAAATACTGATGTCACCAAATTTCAAAAGAAGTTGTTCTGGCCTTAATATTAGATTCGCCAGATCCAACTTCTCCCTTCAGCTCATTGAGTACTACAGCTTTAGTGCGTTAACCAAGGTAAAGGCAGAGTTCAGGGTTTATACAGTCATATTAATTAAATAAATAATGCTTGACATTTGTTTGAAGTGTTTTCAGAGTAATTGAATCTTATAGTGCTTTCAGAGTAATTGAATTGATTTTGAACCAAGAGCTAAAAAGCTTCTTTAGTTTCCTAAATACTTAAAAGTGCTTGTAATGGCTTTGGCAAACAAAATATGTATGTAACAAGGGATAGCAGTTAGCATGCCTTAACGTAGAAACCTGTATTAAAATTGTCACCTTGAGGCCAGTCATGGACATTTATTAGTTTGTTCTTTTCACACGTATCCATGGAAAGGTCCCTACCAAAAACAAAAAATAGCAATTTTATCATTCATTTTTGGCTATCCTTAGAATATTGTTTAGCCGGATTGCGAAGCAAATGGTTGTGTATGAACGTGTTAAATATGATTTGACAAGAACATAACTCTGACTTACTCTGGCATGTATTTTACCTGAATTTTCTCCCTTTTTGACAAAATATTTTTCAGTTAAAATGTGAAATGTATACTCACTATTGGTGCTACTTGTATTCAGTTTCATAAGATTGAACGAAAAAGGAATCACCTAACCTACCTACCTAATCACTTAGGAAATCTGTGTCAGGATGGCTTAACAGTAGGATAGGAAACACAGTACTGTTTAGTGATATGTTAGTTTTGTGTGTTATATGATGCATTTTGATAATAATGTTTACCTTCACACAGACGCAGCCCAAGAAGGCCGAGGCACAGTTGGGAGGTAGACTGGGGCGTCCTAATGAAGTTCACACCGAAGCCGAGGTCAGCTCTGTAAGTGAAATACAGGAACATTTAGTTACTCTGTTAACAATCTATATTGTTGAGATTGTCCTTAGGCCAAAAAAAAAAATAGGTGTGTTTCCTATTGCATGCTCTAAAAAATTAGGGTCGGTAGGCATTTTCTTTTTTTTTTCTTTTTTATTTTGGAGCAAGATATTGTGAGATTCTACATGTATTTATCTCATAAACCCCATACAAGTTGATGATACAACTGAAAGTTTCTCTGTGATGTCAGTTTACCTCGATATATTGTGATAAATCATTGTTCAGAACAAATTTAATTTTTTTTGTTTTTGTTTTTTTTTTCTTAAAAAGTTTTAAGGTCGGCCACTTAAAAATAGGGTCAGTCGGGCCACCGGAAAAACAGGTTTTTTTTTTTGGCCGTAGAAACCTACTTTGCATGTGCAGGGTCCTCCACAGGATTTTTTTCAGGCGCTGGCATAGGCAGCGCGGGGGGTGGGATTGGGAGGGGGCCGCCTCCTCCCTTTGTCGATTTTTTTTCCAATTCTAGGGTGCACCATATGCCCCGAGATGATTTTTAATTATAAAATGAAGATGGGGAAGAACTATATTAAAGAGAATATAATTATACAGTAAAATAGTATTTTATTAACTCATTTCCACATGTAATATACAGACAAAACATTATACAGAACAGAAATATAATCTGTACATAAATATAATATACAGTACCCTAGTACAAACTACAACATGACATAATATAATCTGCAATAAATATACCCCAATACAACAAACTCTTTATCCATTAAATTTAGACCATAATCAGCTACCATACACTTTACAATAATCTGCATTTGAATAAAATAATATTAATTTTCATTCTTTACATTGATTGCCCTTAAATTACATGTATTTATTTACTAACCATTTTCCATTTCCTCAACCCATTTGAAGTCTTTCTCCCAGTCTGGATTGAACCCGGTCAGTTTGACCCTGGCTCTTTTGGCGACTGGTTCAGATGCTGAGTCACAGACAGTAGGTGCAGCCTCAACATTTCTTACCACAAAAAACTTGCCAATTCCCCCATCTAAGGGTCTCTTACTACTTTGCTTCGACATTTTGTTATGATAAATTAATAGAAACATCGGGCATTTTATAGCAAAGTAACCCAGTTTAACTTCATTAACTTAATTAATTAAAGATATTAACTAATCTCTGAAAGTATCGAGTAATTAAAATAATCTGCAACAAATTAATACTTACAAACTGCAGACGATCCACGCAGAGAGCCGACGAACATCAAAACATCATATATTTTTTTAACAACTCCTTAATAATCACTCATCATATATTTAAATCACATTATCCAATCAATTATGTCACATCGCTTCATCTTATATTATTAATCCCATCAAGTTTTGTTTGTCGGGACATAATAATGATCAACAATAAAGTCAAGTGATACACAGCTAACGCAACGCGACAACACCGTATCTCTGCCTGATTTGACTGGTTTATACAACTGTACACACTTGTCCTTGACGTGTAGTATTTCACACCGATAGCGCGTGACTTACATCCTGTGTAAGTGTATGTGTCGGACGATAATTGATTGAATTGGGGTTTTAAGGCTCACCATCACAATATGAATCGAGTAAATCAAAGCACTGCGCTTGGGATTTAAAGGACCGCGCTAATTTCAAGGACAGCGCAAATAAGGATTTTGATTTTCAAGCACCGCGCTAGCGCGGTGCTTAAAGGCGCTGTGGAGAACCCTGATGTTGTTAGTCTTTTAGATACAACTAATTTGTCAAATGGTCGAACTCATGTACAGCCCTCCAAATGTCCGTATTTGAAAAAACTGTCTACTTCACATTGCAAATTGCCGGTCTTACAAAACTTGTTGAAAGTTTCAAATGAACAAATTTAATTCTTAATAGAAGCAAAGACTCAAAGGATCTTTAATAACCGAGCTCCATTTAAAAAAAATCTTTGAAGTTCTACTGAAAAAACTTACTTTAAATAGAAGCGAAGTCTCAAAGGATCTCGATGGCTCCATTTCCCTTTTACAACTCACAAAGGTCAGACAGATCAGCTTAAGCATGTCTTAAATGACTTTTATTCCTTCATCTCTACAACCTTCATCTCTACACCCTTCATCTCTACCTACAACCTTCATCTCTACACCCTTCATCTCTACACTTTTTAGCTCGAGCTTTTGTAGAAAATGCAAGCTATTCTACTCGCCCCAGCATCGGCATCGGTTTACCTTTTAAGTTAAGCCTAATCTCAGAAACCGCTTTAAGGAATTCAGTGAAACTTTATACATAATTATAATATTCAATTTCATAAAAGGAACTTGTGCAGACAAATGCTATAACTCTGTGTTACGAATTTTAGCAGAATTCTGCCCCTTTTTTAGCTTATTTGTTATAAACAAGACCTCGATGGTCGAGCACGCTGTTCTTCGATAGCTCTTGTTAATTTTTACTGGGCTCCATCACCAGATTGTGTTGCAGGGTATCAGTCCGTAACAATCTTCATTATATTACCATTTCTCAGATTGACGAGGCCTCGGACGCGGAGAGGACCCAGCGGAAGACGTACAAGTCGGACTCGGAGATTTACACAGAACCTAAGATAGGTAGCAAGAAGTCCAAAACCGACAGTAGAAATGTGGAGAAGTACAAGAAAATACATCTCGATGAAAGGTATGCTCTATTCTGTAGTCATCCTTACGTTGTGCAAGAATGAGAGCGCTACTCTGTAAACAAGACGTAAAAAATTATATATCTAGAAAAAATGGGTGGTCTGCCACTACCACTAAAAAATCAACAGTCATATAGCCTAAAATTAAAACTGTCTAATTAACTGAAAATTAAACACCATTCAGGCAACCAACAAACCAAAAATGATACTAGAAAGATGCCTCAGTTTAAACGAAGGAAAACAAACGTCTGAATAATGCTTTTGACAGTTAGGTGAAAAGTAACTGCAAATTCAACAACTTTCAAAAAGGACTATTACAGCGGTTAAAATGTCTTATTTGAGCCAATATTTGAATTATATTCCTTCCCGGGTCCGTGGTTGCCAAATTGATAGCATGTTCACTCCGGAGGTCAAGGGTTCAAGCCTCTCTGGTGCCACTGGGTTACCTTGATGTGTTCTTAGGCAAGACACTTCACCTAGTATTGTCCATCGAATGGGGACCTAAAGCAGATGGTCCTGTGTATCATTATCTGTCCTGCGAGCACGTAGTCATAAGAATCGATAGTAAGAGTAGATCAAGTTGCTTGATTCCTATTTTTACAAGCTCCATTTAATTTCAGTGTATCAGGAAATGTCAATATTCGCTCGTATTGACTTGTTTGCGATGGGTGCAATTTTCTGTTCATGTCAAAGAATTTAGAAAGTATATCGTGATGTAAACAATGTTGATTTCATTGTGAAAATTCACACGAAATAACGACAACATTTTTTTTTCAAATAAATGTTTTTGATGAAAAATAAATGTTACAACCTATTTTATTGTTTTAATGTAAAAATGAAAAGGTTATTAGATTTATATTGGGATATATGCACTCGTTCTTTAGCGCATAAATATTGCGCTCCTAAAGTCGCGCAATATTAATACGCAAAAGAACTCGTGCATATATCCCAATACAAATCTAATAACCTACAATTATCCTTCCACTCTCTGAGGCAGATTGAAGTTACCTATACAATGGGTTGATGGCCCGTTTAACAACTCAATGCAATTCATTCTTACTTCAAGGTTTTATGGGAGCAACGTTATATTTTAATATTGCATCACAGGTACCTGACACAGAGGCAGTCCAAACTGATGGACAGACGGAAGAATGCCGAGGAACTGCTCAAGTGGAAGAAGATGCTGGACCAGGAAGAGAGTCATGTATTTAAACTGGAGAAGAAAGCCCTCAAGGTGTGGGAGAAGGACAAGGAGCCAGCGCCATCTGCTGCGATGTCGCAGTCCGCGGCGATGTCACAGTCCGCCGTGATGTCACAGTCTGGAGTGGTCACCGCCAGGGATGAGACAGATGCCAAGGTTTCAGTGTCCAGTAAAAAGGATAATGGTACAACGAAAGGTAAGAATAAAGAAGGAATTAATAAAAGGGGACCTAATCTATACTTACATATAAAGGACTGGAACGAGAGAAAAACATTCATATAACGAACAAATTTCTCCCGGTCTATAGCCCAAATGACCTAAGTGCAATACTATATTTTTATTATATTTTGTATATTTTCTCACCTTGAATATTACCAGAATATATTTTGTAAAATACATTTATTTCAAACATTTAGTATGATGTATTTACACTTCGAAGTTTTTGCCTAGGGCCCACCATAAAAAATATTGGTTTGCTGTTTCCCTACCCACAAACACTGGCTCTACCCATGTTTTTATAGCAATCTTTTTTTCTCTTGTTTTGTCATTTATACTTTCTTTAATTTCATAAGGATTTAAAAAATCTACCTACATTCTCACTTAATGTGCAATCCTGGGTCAGAAAACAGAAAATTATAAAAGGATGGCATGATGAATGCTTTGATGTCGTAATGATAGTTTGGCAATATTTATTAACCATTCAAATCTAGTTCACAATTACCTAAAAACTTTTCAGAGATGTTAAAGGGCCATAACATGCCAATTGGCTGCCTTTCTATCATGAAATGTAGTATACAACTTCTGACTTGTCTTGTAGATTCCACCATCAGAACTGCAGCATCCGCCACCCAGGACAGCACAGTTATGTCGGAGAATATATCCACGGCACGTGATGAATCCCTCTACACGAGCATTAAAGAAAGTATAAAGACGGCGAGCAGCGAGAGTTCGCCAGAGGAGATCCACCGCCGCATGATGAATGACAAGTCAAACCTGAAGCACCACAACCGCAGTGAAAGTGAGAGCTCCATACCCGAGGACGTGAAATCCCAATCCAGCGCCGACGACTCCAAGAAGTTAGTAGGCAATATTTATTTCACAGGGTGAACTGACGTGCATTGGTGTGGCTATTACTGTTACACTGCTAGATTAATATATCATGGTCGTCTATGATGTCATAGACATTTTGTCGTTGCAATTGCGTTCAGTCAGTCACGAAATAAAAAGAAATTGGCATTGCCGTCTGGTGAAATTACGTGTCTTGGGTAGCAAATAGTCATGTCAGGCAGTCAATATTTGTACCCCTGCTTTCACAAAGTGAAGTGGGGGCTATATAGGAATCGGGTTGTCCTTAACTTTGTGCCAGGTCCCATATTAACATAGTAACACATTTTTGTCCCTTCGCATCTCATAGCACATTTTTATTACTTGAATTCCTCAAACAGTTTTTAATGGGTTGTTCCCAAACTTCATATACACATAACAACTGATGACCTTATTGTCCCTCTACGTCACCCATTGTTGATTGCGTACTTTATTACAGAATTATGGCCCTTTGTTTGACTTAGAATTAAAGCAGGGGTGGGGTATTCATCACCTTCAGTGATTTTTTTTTTTTTTTTTTTTTACTATCAAGCTGGGTGGAACATTTTATTCAATCGCAATCAAAAACATTTAGTTTTATATGTTTAACTAGACGTAAGTGCACACTATGCCTTGAGGGTACAAACTGGCCTTAGTTTTAAAATCTTCCTGTTTCTTGTCAAAGAATGGTTTAATTGCTTTTGGTGTATGTTGCTTTTGGTGTACGTTGAATTATTGTTTGCAAACTGTAATTGTTTTTTAGCTCTACTGGCCGAAGGCACAAACTTTGTCCAGACTAGTCTCTTCTGAACTCCTGGCTGGATTTGAATGAATCTTGGCGGGGATGATTAGAGCGAAGCCTAGTTGCTCATATCTTCGCCGTGTTAGTGTTAAATTTTATGACAACAACCCTTGATATAAGAGCCATTTTAGCCAGTAGAGCGTCCACAGGCCCTTTTGGGCCTCTTTTGTTTTGGCTGATATTGACATAGCATCGCTCAAATTTAGAACTCGCAAACTGCGAGTTGATTTGAGCAAATACAAGCTGACATTTTCAGCACTCGCAAAAAACTACGAGTGCATCTTTACTGCACGAAGTTAGTATGATTGAAAGACAGATCAAATAATATAAAACAGAAAAATAAAAGGAGTTTGATGACACGTCTTGTCTTTTATAACACAATCATATATTATGTATTGTATAAAACATTTATTCGCAGAAATGTCTGACCAAAAGGAGAAGAAGAAAAAAGCCAGTAACAATGCATTTTTAGCTCTACTGGCCTTATGGGATCACTTTTCGTCTGTCGTCTGTCTGTCTGTCTGTCTGTCCGTCTGTTAGCAATTTTATAAAATCGACATCTCCTCTGAAACCGCTTGAAGGATTTTGAAGAAACTTCATCACAATGTTACTTAGGAGGCCCCCTCTCAGATTTATATTTTTCATGGCCGCCAGTCATCCAAGATGGCCACCATGGCTAAAACTAGGTCAAATTTAAGAAATTTTCAAACGACAATCTCGGAAACCACTTATTCCATTATTGTGAAATGCCATAAACATGTTCCTTGGGTTGGCCTCTATCAAGTTTGTGTTTTTCGTTATCGTCGAATAATAAAAATGGCCACCACAGCGACCCAAAGTTTACATAGAGTTATATAGGAAAAGGTAAACATGACATCTTCTTTGAAACCTCTTGAAGGATTTTGATGAAACTTTATCACCATGAGATTTGGGATAGTCCCTCTCAGATTTATGTTTTTCCCGGCCGCCAGTCATCCAAGATGGTCGCCATGTCTAAAATAAGGTCAAATTTAAGGAAATTTCAAACATCTCCTCGGAAACCACTTATTCCATTCTTGTGAAATATCATAAACATGTTCCTTGGGTTAGCCTCTATCAAATTTGTGATTTTCGTTATCGTCGAATAATCAAAATGGCTGCCAGGGCGATCCAAAGTTTACATAGAGTTGTATAGGAAAAGGCTAAAAATAACATCTTCTCTGAAATCGCTTGAAGAATTTTGATGAAACTTCATTACAATGATCTTTAGGATAGTCCCGCCCTGAATTTTTACTCTTTCAGCATCAACGAGCGCTCGTCATGGCAAACGAGTGGAATTTTCTTGCCCTGACACTGGTATTGATTTTTGCTAGATGAAAATATCTTAACTTGCAACTGAAAGCAAGTGGATAAAAAAGTTAAATTCTACCCCCGCATAGCATGAAATATATTCATCACTGAACCCTGTATTTTCATTTCAGATTGAACGACTCCAGTGATGACACCATGACCCATAGCTACGGTAACACGTTCGAGGACACAGCCACTGTCCCAAAGAAAACCAGTAAGAGTCTACCCTCACCGCAATCTCCTCTGGATAAACTGAAGCGATACAAGAATCTGTCCTCCCCGCGATCCTCACCCAGGACACTGTTCAGCACCAGAAAACACGCCCAGAATTCCGAAAGTGAATCTGAGGATTCTATATCTCTCACAGGTTAGACTAATTTTGATGCCTTTGATAGAAGAAAACAATTATTGTCACCTACGAGGGTGCTTCAAAAAGTTCTGTCACTAGGCATATAACCTTTGAACTGGATTTTACATTGAGATAAAGTAGTGTATTTATAGTACTACTGGGTTCCCTCTCTTAAATTCCACAACAAAAATGAAATATTTCCGGTTATTTATACCCCTGTATTACCTCCCCCTACCACACCTTTTGGATACTGGCATCTCTGAAAATGTCCTTGTTACAAAACGTTGTAAAAACCATTTGAATAATTCTATGTTTTTAAATTTTGTTGTATGCCATCTGTTGTTATTCGCCCATAATCCATGAAAATGATTGTCGAGAATTCGAAACGGTCTTGCTGCAAACCAGATATGAGTGAATGCATATCCCATAATTTTAGCAGAAATAACACTAATTTTCTTTATTTTGTTTACGGATGTTATAATATCTTTTAAATGTCGTAATTATTCTCATAGTATTATGTTTTCATATTTCTTTACAAATCCTAGTCCTTCAGTGTTTAAATTTCATATTCAACACATTATTGTATTTTGTACAATGTTTAGTGAAAATATTGATCATCCAAAAATGCTATATCAGAAGACTGCTCTTCCATTTAATGTCCATTTATCATTAAATTAATTTTACACGTTAGCTTAAAATGTTAATTTCTAAGACGATGCCTTTTCATCTACCATGCTTAAATTCTGAATCTTGTAATGCACAGATATAACTGGTAATGTATGAGAAATTTCAAAGGTCTTCAACAAGTACTTAAAGAGAAACAGGCATTTAAAAAAGTAACAATTAACATACCTGAAAAAACTCAGGACGAAAATGCCTCAGTATGTATAAGTCATGTGTATTAAATGTTCCATAACTTTCGTCACACAAAAGATACAGCATTCATTTTACCATCAATGAAATGGTATTGAAACTCTCTTTCATTTGGTACCAAACATCAACACTCACAACGAGCACATAATTGTTAAATGCATTAGTGACAGAACTTACTGAATGACCCTTGTATCTGTTAAAATCCAAGTTGGACTTGGAGTTTAAAGAGCTATGTCATAATTACTAAAGGAAAAAAGGAAAACTCAGGAATTTCTGCTGTATACTGTATGTATAATATTCTGCTGTTAATCGAATGGTACATGGCTATATTAGACCTTTCCTTACGGAAAAACGAATAAAACAGCACAAAACACCTCAAATATTATCCCAAAGTCTCATTATTGATAGAATACACGTTTGGCTCAAGCATGTTAGCAAACTTAGGATGGGACATCTTGCAATCGCTTGACATTGAATACAGTACTGAAAGTCTGAAATGGGTCAAATTTTCATAGCGGAATTTCAACATTTATGACTTATGTGTTACAAAGTGCACTGTTGTTATAAAGTCTACAACAGCACATTTTTCCTTACTCTACCTAGCTGCAACCTCTTTTTTACAAAACGTTTCGGCATATTACATAGAATTAAGTGTGCAGTATATAAGTTATATAGCAGAAATTCCTGAGTTGCGTTATTTTTCCTTTAGTATATATCGTCATAATCGCCATTCAAAATTCAGATGGCGTGATGATGTAATGGTTAGCATGCTTGTCCTAAAGGCTAAAGTTCCGCGGTTCGATTCCCAACTGCGGCTAGCCAATTTTTGAAATTTGTTATTTATACATAAGTACCATCTGCCATGGAAAAGCATGTCTTTAAGAAAGTAAAATGGTACCGTATTGTTCGTATCGTTGGGTTGTCTCCCTTGTATTATAACAGTTGGCGTGTTTATCATCCTTATTTACTTGTAAATCTTCAGTTAATTATGTTTATATTATTGTATTGTGATTGTTATGCCAGAAATGGCCCATAATTGGTTTAATAAAAATATTCTATTCTATTCTATTCTATATATGAGTTGATGAAAATAAAATTTGGACAAACTAGTCTTATGAAAATTAAAATAGCTATATTACTGTACTGAAACAAGACACTGTACTAGGTATAGCACTCATCTGTGTGAAATAATGAAATGACTTCTTTTTGTGCCAAACTCTAAACTGGACCAGTGGGCATACATTTATAGCGTTAACCTTGTCCGTCCATCAGTGTGTACGCATAATTAAGAATAAAAAATCATTTCTCAGGCACCAGACGCCATAGAACTTTCAGACTTCTGGTCATCTAGTTTTCGTAGCAGGGATGTTCGCTTTGATCACCGTCATTATGTTCTTGTCAGCTAAGCATTGTATTTGTTTTATTTATAGAATCTCAGTCCGAGTTGAGTGACTTTGAAGGTCGCATCCGAGCACTGAATGAAGAACTTCGGCGGAGAAAGACGGAGGCAGATAAGTTGAAAAGGGAAAGGAAAAAGAAAAAGAGGGAATCATATAAGAACAAGGAAGAGACACTGAAGAAACAGATTGAGGTATTTTGAAATTTATGGGGGAAAATATAACTGTCTATTATGATAATGGTTGAATGGTGTTACATGTCAGCATATTTTAGGCTATGTATGACAGTTGATTTTTGGTAGTGGAGACAGATCACCCACTTATTCCTAGGTACAACCAGGTTCTTCTTATACATGTAGTATATATACTGTTTTGAAGAATTCTATATGTGTTTATTGTTTTACGTTTATTGTTTCTAATTTAAAATGTTTACATTTTGGGTCTTTAATTTGTTCTTAAATCTGAATTAACATTGTTTTATGATTGAAATTCGATATTAAAACCACCAAATTACATATTGTCTTTTCCTTTCAGTCTTCATTTTCTTTCCCAAATTCCTTTGTCACACATTTGTTTAAAACATCACTCACTCAATAAAAGCCATTGGTTATCGTCTGCTAGTCACGGTATGTTTTTGTTACTGTTGGTGCACATGCCTTTTCCAGACACATCTATTGAAGAGAGAAACATCCATATAAATTATCTGGGAGCAGCCCTAAATAACGAACAGTGTGTTGAAAAAGCCAACATTTACATTAAAAATAAACCTCACTTGAATGTTCTCTCCCCACTATATCCGTTGTATGACAACAAACAATAATTCAATTCACCACCCTCGCTTCAACATTCTCTCCCCACTATTTCAGTCATATGACAGCCAGATCGCCCAACTGAAGGTTGAGCTCCAGAAGGAGACCCACGAGCCTGCCATGACCACCGTGAGACCCCAGATCAAGCAACCCAAGGTGAGCCCGCCCAAGGCCATCAAGAAGACGGAAGTGACCCCACCCAAACAGAAAGTGGAGACAGACAGTAGTGGTCCAGATTCTACCCATGTGTCGCCTAGCGTACAGGATAACAAAGGTAATATACCAGCAGGATTTATTTAAATATAAATGTTTTGTGTGCAAATTTTACAAAAGAAATTAAGTGCAAGTTTTAATGTAAAGATGAACAAACAAAGTTCTGCCAAAATTAGATTCGAGCCTGATTGCAATTTATGAATAAGTTGCCAAAAGAATATAATGACATTAGTTTAGTATCCAACAAAAAGCGTAAACCTTATGGTGAGGGGGAACAAAACATATCTATAAATAAAGACTGAAAAGGTGATCCCTTAGAAGCATCAAACACAAACAAGAGTGAAAAGTTACAGACTCGGTTTGAGTCTGTTCTTACAGACTTGGTTTGAGTCTGTTCTTACAGACTCTGTTTGAGTAAACCGAGTCTGTAAACCGAGTCTGTTCTTGAGAGGTTATATAAGGCGCAGTGCCTCACACCCCATAACACTGGCTTAAACAGTATTCTTCTTTAAAGCCACAGAGTGGGAACAAAGGTTGCCAGATATTGTGTAATTCATCATTTAACAGCTAATTAATTTTTAGAGTGAATAATAGTGGTGGAGTTAAGTGTTCCCCCCCACCCCCACAATATAGCTGTTCTTCAGTTAAACTTTAGTTCATATCTTGTGTTAAAGAATTCATTTTCCAAAAAGAAAATACTTTTAGGATTTTCCGCAGGATTTTTGTGACCCTTTTGTAATTAATGCATTTTAAAAAATGCTGTAATAAGCAAAATTTGCATAAGCATTTTTTTAGTTTTGCAGATCCATTATGCACTTCGAGAGTAGCACAGATTTAAGTGTATTTAAAAGACCTGCTGTAAGAAACTGATAATCTGTTTGTATTCTACAGATCAGAAAAAGATATCGCCGAAAACACAAGTAACACAGCCACTACCCCCAGCAGCCAAAATTTCTCTCGACAAAATATCAGAGGGCAGCGAATCCATCCCGTCGAGATCAGAACCGACGTACAAGGAGAAACTGCGCGGCGCGAAAGGCTCTTCTGCAGAAGATGACAACAGCGGCGAAATTTCCGAGGAAATCATTTCTGTGGCTTCTGACGCGTCAGATAAATCTCAGGAGATTAAGATTGACTTGCAGAACAAGGTGGATATGTATGACGTGTCGGTGTCGTATACGGACGACTTCGTCACTGAAGCCGTCACGGCCAGCATGCGCGATAAGCTTCCTCTCAGTGCTAGAAGCGACAGAAGTGACAGCATCGTTTCTGACGATGTGGAATCTAGAAATTTTCCCCAATCTGCTAGGTCGGTAACGGAGGCAATATCTGAGTATATCTCCGAAGCTTTACCGTCCGCTTCCGAATCAGAGCCGTTTATAAAACCGCTTGTGTTAAAACCTCAGGAAAGTGTCGACTCTTTCATGAATGATCAAGATCATTCAGAACGTTCAGAACGCGATATTAATGATAGCGATGGTGAAAATTCGCAGAGATCGTTGTCTTTTGGTGCATCCTCTCGTCCGTCTAGCGGAAGGAGTGAAAGGTCATTATTCTCTACCCAAACTGAACATGAGTCGTCGGAATCAGAAAAATCCCCAGCACCGTTCGCCGAAGAAAAACTGATAAACTTTGATGATGAAGAGGAAATTAGTGAACAAATCTCAGTTAAGAAACCATCCGCTGGCCTTACTAGTAACGTTTTTGATATTGACGACTTGTTAGGCGGTGTGGATGAAGAGTTGACTCCATTGGCATCGCCAAGAGATACGACACTGGAGACCCCTCGCGAAGAGGCCAAGTTCAATTTCTTCGACGCCTTGGCAGACTTTGATATCGGTGATAGAGTGCTGGTCACTGGTCCTGGTGGTGATCGGTGCACTGGCACGCTCTTATTTAAGGGTAATGTTCAGTTTGCACCGGGAGTGTGGGCTGGCGTTGAGCTGGACAGACCGGATGGTAGACACAATGGGATGGAAGATGGTGTCCGATATTTCACGTGCCGTAATGCTCACGGACTGATCGTTCCAGGGCACGATTTAATGCCAGCCCCCGAGGAACACGAGTCGTCGTTATTTGGCAATGTTAGATCTAGTGTTGAAAGTATCAAGAGTGACGATGGTGATTTGATCAAATTAATAAATGAGGCTGATAAAAACGTTCAAATGTTCGAAGACTCACCAGAACCCTCTCCTAGGACTCCCAGGGACGATCAGGCCCAAAATAAACTCAGAAAGGAGCGCTTGGCTGATAGAATAACCGATGACATTTTTGAAAATGTTTTGAAAGACAATATGGGGACGATTAGTGGCATAGCGGCAAAGAAAGATGGCCGTCGCAAAGCTCCGCCGGTTGCTCCAAAACCAAAACAACAATTAGAACCTCACTTGACCAATGGAAATGTTGAAGACTCCACAAATTTTACCGTGAAAACTTTAATGAATGACGCTTTAGACCACATGTTATCAATACACAGTAATCGGCAAAACCAGGATAAGGACCAGTCGAGGGACAGCGGGAATTTTACAGACGGACACGAAGATGATCACCAGGAGGTCGCCACTTCCCCGACCGACGAGCTACGCGGAGTCTTGGACAAACATGAGGACGACTTGCAAGTAGAGATACCGATGAGACCTGGTTCTCCAGTTCCTGGTTTGCAGTCACACAAGGTAGGTCAACATTTTGTAGATATCCTGATTCACTTTCAAGTTGTTTTTCATTTGCTTGGTATCACTTCACTTATTAATAGTAAAAGTTCATAAAATTAATACAGTTTAGTTTTGTATTTGATCAGGATATAGGTTTTCCCCGGCAATATGTTTTCAATACAACAGATTAACCCTTAACCCGCTACATATATAATGACAGTTCTTTCTTTGAATTAAGACCATTCTGTTTATGTGACAAAGAGGTGTTTTGGGGAAAATGACTGATCAGCAGCTGGACATTGTAAACCCTGATCCGCCTCAGCCTGTGAGTTACACCAGGTTGGTCTGGGTTTACAATGGATGCAAAGGCTATTATAGTCATACTTAGCGGGTTAAGGGTTAAGATGTTCACAATATTCCATTTATTCGTTAAATGGACACACGGCAATCTTGAAATGTTTGTCCAGCATTGAAATTTGCGTCTCAGTTTATTTATCCAGTATCATTTTTATGCCATGGTACGTCGATCCATCTGTCTGTCCGTAAATATTTTTTGTAGCGACCTCCTCTGAAACTACTTGACAGATTTTCACAAACTTCACAGGAATGTTGCTCTTGGTGTCTAGTTTATCCTAGCAAAATTTTCGATCGGCTGAAATTCAAAATGGCCGCCATGGCTAAAAATAGATTTTTAGGAAACTAATTTGATTTTCGGCCCCAAATTGCTCTTAAAAAAGCACTACATCATTATTTGTCAATTATAAGTCAAACCCCTAGATCCTCCTAAAAAGCCTTTCTTTAAAGGGGTTGATGCACTATTTTCAAACAAGGTTTATTTTAAGTGGCAGAGTACAACTTAAAAAAAGATGATATAATTTATCAAATTGCCACGAAAAATAATGGAGATATGACCTATTGAAAATTTGCAAAGAAGCATAAATGAAGGCGGCCATCTTCGAACGATGACATCATCGCGCCTTTTTACCATACATGACATATTGACAACATGTCTTTTAAAGCAAAGAAAATCACTGCAAATGAAAAATAAGCATACAATTTATACATTTTACATATGTATTTTTGTTTTTTTATCAATTTACAGTGATTTTCCTTGCTTTAAAATGTATTTTATCAGTATGCCATATATGGTAAAAAGGCGCGATGATGTCATCGTTCCAAGATGGCCGCCTCTATTTTTTTTCTTTGCACATTTTCAATAGGTCATATCTCCTTTATTTTTCATGGCATTTTGAAAATTCTTTCAGCATGTTTGAAAATAATGCATCAAACTCTTTAAAGTCCCCATCCCACCATCAACAGGCATATTTTACAAAAGATGTAAACCATTTCTAAACCTACTGACGATGAGGTATACATATATATAACTTTCATATTTTGAAAATCCAAATTCTGTAGACACAGTATAAACAACTTTAACCAGCCAGGCCAAACCCCAAAACTGGAGTGTCCAGTTAAGAGTTACCAACTCATAAATCATTTTACGCTTATTCAGTCATGGGTATTTTAAGAACCTGTCGATATATAAACCTATACTTTTAATTGGCACATTTACATTTATTATATGACATGAACAGAGTTTTAACAAACGGTTTTGCAGTGTCATTTGGCCGTTATTTGGTGGGTTAGTTTCTTTAGATGGACACTCAGCACACAGCATTAAAGTTAGCACCTCGATTTAGTAATCCTGTATCTTTTTTATTCTAGCTTGCATATAATTAAATAAAAAATTGAGATTTCAGTTGTCTTCGTTATTCTACCAAAATTTTAAAATGTATACTACTCAAATTTGCTAAGGATCACTTTTATTCTTCCATATAATTTTATTAGAAATTAATTCACAATAACGATATTAATTTCATTGATACTTCAACAATTCCACAATTAGAATCAAGTTTTGAGATCACATTTATAACCATACACTGCCCTAAATAATTTCATGTAAAATAGAAATAATGCTATTTATTTCAGCAAGAAATTTAGACAGCAAAAAAGCGATCCTTAGCAAATTTTGAGTAGTATACCCCTAGTATTAATATGTAAAAAAAAATCTGCTCTGAACTGTTCTAAAAATTAATGATTAAACAAATGCAAGTTAAAGTAGAAAAACTAACGGGAATCCGTGAGTTTTTAAAAAAACAAGATTGCCTTGTGTCCCTTTAAGTCTAGTATGATTTATATTGTGTATTACAGGACAGTCACAAGCCGGTGGAGGACAGCGGTAACTTCGAGGGAGAGTTTGACGAGGAGATGTGGGTGGCACCAAACAAAGCTCCGCCCCCTTATCCTGGAAGCGAAAATGGTAAAATATTATATTTTATTCTTCGAGAATAATGTTGTCTGCAAGTCGATTCATGAGAAATATTCTATTTATTTCCTTTTTAAGTGCAGTACAAGTTTTATTTTTTGATATTTTACGGATCTCTATGAGATAAAGCCATGCATGGTTTTGTGCAGAGCAAAGTTATGTCAACAATGGGAATGACTTTCAACCATTTCTCTTGTTTAAAACCTTTTTATTATTATAGATTTATTTTTAGACAAATCTATTTTTAGAACTACCGATCACGTGACCATAGCCGCAATATCATAGTACTTTAGTAACAATTTTTCACATATCATTAATAAATATCCTGATGAAGGTCATTGTTTGACCAAAAATAGTAGATAATAAATTGTATCGCTATCCGGCCTCAAGTAGGTTGCAAAGGACAAAGAAGGTTATTATCGATCGCTTAGTGGTATATTTAATCTATTATTTATTGAAGAATGCAGATAAAAGCCTCCTTTGTTCTAAGTAATAAACAAAAAAGCATTGTCATGCCAACTGTAATTAAACCAACATTTAAGAGGCTTGCTTCCAGATTATATTGTTATGCCCCCAAAGGGCGGCATAATAGAAGTCGTACCATCAGTCAGTCCGTCCGTACAATCGTGTCCGGTCAATAACTCTGACATTCCTCGACGGATTTTCAAATAAATTTTCACAAGTGCTCACCACAAAAAGACGACCTGTCGCGTGTAAAATCCAGGTCCGTGGCTTCAAGGTCAAGGTCACACTTAGAGGTCAAAGGTCAAAAAGAAGTACTTTCATGTCCATATTTTGTGTCTGGTAAATAACTCTGACATTCATAGACAGATATTCAAATAACTTGGCACAAGTGTTCACCAGGTTAAAGTTCAAAATGAAGTACTTTCGGTTCCATATTTCGTGTCCGGTAAATAACTGACATTCATGTAGGGATTTTCAAATAACCTGCTACAAGTGTTCACCACAACAAGACGCACGCAAAATCCAGATCAGTAGCTTCAAGGTCACACTTAGAAGTCAGAAGATGCTTTATGACCCTGTATTTGAATGAAATCATATTAGTTGCGTCCGGTGTATAACGTTGTCATCGGTTGAGGGATTTTCATATATCCTGGCAGAAATGTTCACCATAAGAATATGATGTGTCACGCGCAATACCCAGGTCTTGTGGAAATACAGACACATACTTCGGGGCATTTGTCACTTGCAGTGACATTTCTTGTTCATAATTAATATTTCCTATTCTGACTACTAGTTCGGGGTGAACATTCGTTTTGCAAAATAAAAGTGCTGTATGATGTTTATTTTAACTTTGTATATCCAATAAAATAAACCAAACCAGAAAATCAATGCAACTATTAACAAAGTTAAATGTGGGTTGAACAAGTCGAGTAGTTCACACTACAGATATTGAATCGGAGAATAATTGATGCAAAATGTCGGCATACTCTATATGTCCCAAATTTTAGTTTCAATATATTTGAAAGTAATTACTCAATTACTCATGTGTTTTAATAAATGTTAGACATGGCAGACACTCAAGGATCACTTTGTCCGTCATCCGTCGTCTTCCGTCACACTTTGAGCTTTTACCAAACCTTAGCCATAACTTGTAAAGTATTTGATCTTGGCCATAACTTGAAAAGTATTTGATCTATGTTCATGAAACTTCACACACATCTTAATCTAAACCCAGGGAATGGTGTTCCGCATGTCCAATAACTCTGACTTTCATTTTGGCAGAGTTATGCCCCTTTTTCATAAAACTTTAGCCTGCAACCTAACCAAGCTAATATAAACACACGGCATGTGTCATAATTGTTCGGTGGGACACCCTACTAGTAGAAAGATTAGGGTATTAAGCCTTAACCCGCTAAGCATGACTATAATAGCCTTTGCGTCCATTGTAAACCCAGATCAGCCTGCGAGTAACTCAATCACATAAATGGAATGGTCTTAATTCAAAGAAAGAACAGTCCATTAAATATATATGTAGCGGGTTAAGTGTTAAATCTGCTGTAGTCATTACTTCTGTTTTACAATTTCGGAATAATAAAAGAACAATTCATTAGTCCCTTTCTCCCCTGACTGTAGGCAAGCAGCTTTAAGTTTTATTCTCCCAGGTTTATTGTTCAAAAGAGGGTGTAAACCCCTTATTAATTTATTTCATTTATTATCTTTTTCTTTTTTTTCCTTACAGACCTCAGATCAGATGTCAACAGATCTGACCTTAAAAAATTGTCCGAGGAGGTGTTCTACGCTGTTCCGCACAAAACGGAAGAGATAAACAAAATCGTGTCCAGTGCAGTAGAGGAGTACTGGACCCAGCGCCGGTACGGTGAAACACTGACCGACTTACAACCCTCTGAATCGTATTTTACCGAAGAAGAGAGAGGCTCGGACTTAATTAGTAACAGTCAACGAGTGTTCAAAAAGTTACTGTTTGACTTGACAGGGGAGATAATCAGGACTATTTATAAAGAGGAGGAATACGATCCCGCCATAGCTTGGCATAAACGGAAACGGAAACAAAATAAATACTATAAGGGGTCGACCCCGCCAACTACCGTGGACATGCTAAAACCTGCAGTGCAGCAAGCCATTGTGGACATTTTGGGGTTAAACGGCGCAAAGAAAGCATCGGAAAAGACTAAGTGGGGTGTTAGGAAAAAGAAGGATTTAGTTGACACAATTCTAGTTCAGGAATTACGAGAAGAGGAACCGGATTGGGTGAATTATGACGATGACGAGTTGGCGGTGAAAATGCAGCTCACAGAAACAATTTTCGAGAACTTATTAACAGACACGGTACAAACCATGAATAAAATATTTAGAAAGAAGCAGAACTCGAAAAATAGTCAGGCTGATAAATGAGATAAGTAAATCTGAAACAAGTTAAACAAAAGCTTGATAATGATGTTGATAAAGACAAATCTCATGAATGCCGAAACCTCTCTCGGCAGAATGGAGTCTTGCCTGAAGAAGGCGTGAAGTCATATATCGTCCATCAGCACAAGACCATGGTAGAAATGCTTATCATAAAAAATTCAATGGATTATACAAAAAAATGTAGAAGGTAGCATGCATGCATATATTGTATTAATACAGGATATTAGAGGTTAGAAAAGTGCGGAGCCTCATATGGAAACTTAGATTCCTGTTGGACGACGGCAGCTAGACCAGACATATTGTGATATCATTAGGCATCAGAAATGCGTGGAAACTGAAATTCCTTGAGATGAGGGGAGCTAGACCAGACATATTGTGATATGATATATATATATATATTCGAACTTTAACAATGTTTGGATGTTATAGAAATTTCAGACAAAAATTGATAAGATGGTTTCACACCAATTATCATTTTGTCTTGATAGACGAGTCATCCTTCAGGGGACATTACTCATGTTATGGTGCCGAGTTGCCCTGGCGACCTTCCTGAAAAGACTTACCCTGGCGAAATTTCTGAAAAGGCAGCACAAGTTTTTTGTTTTGGCTTTAATATTGGAGATCTTATAATCCAAGTGTAAACGGGAAGTATTTCAAGGCATTTGGATACAGGAAAGGGAAATAATCCCAACTTGACAAAGAGGCGTGGCATAATGAGGAGAACTTATAAAAGGGAGATAATGCATGAGCTGTCACAGGGATTTACTAACTGTGATATTTTTCTGTACTTTTTTGTACGTTGTTATAATAACAGATTTGTAATTATAATTATGGTACATTGTTATTTAAGCTATATAGACACTGGCGGCCATTGGTTTGTTGCATATAGATTTGGACAGCTTCTGCCTTTCTGCGACAGATATTTAGAATGCATGATGAATTTTTCTTTTAAGTGAATTTGTTCAGATTGCAGAAGGAAGAAAGGATAATTGCTATGTTTTTGAAAACGGAAATTTCTCTTCCTTTTTTCTTTCGTTTTTCTTTTTACATTTAATGAAATGGCTTGGCGATCAAATTTATTGACAGTCAAGCATGTTTTTATTCGGGCAGAACGTCGTTCATTTTTATGAAAGATCAGAAGGAAATGTTAACTTTGGTGGTGCCACTACATATGTAAAAAGTCAGTAAGCACTTCTAAAGGAAAATAAATGAAAGTTTGATCGAATTACAAAGAAATACTTTTATATAAGCCTTTATTGTCGTAAGACAAATTGAACACTATGTTAGGAAACTATGGGACTACTTAATTCTAGTTTTGCCATGGTATGAGCAGCGCTCGTCCAAATCGTGTAACCCCGCTTTACTTAGAGTTGCCAAGATGTAAATAGCGTTTTATTATTTATTTTTTACTTTCTCTAGATCTGAGCAGTGCTTTAAGAAATATTAGCAGCATATTTTTCACTGGTATTTTTGTTATTACATATTAACTTATTGTTTTAAGTTATTTGGTGATTCAGTTATGTTGAACTGTATTTATTAGTTTGACACAAAATGCATGTTCTGGTACATATGTATACATACCTTCGCTTTTTTATTGTCGAAATATCCGTAAGCTTTCCCATCGCTTAATGGAATTAAGGCGGGACCACGTAATGATATAGTTTAAGTTTAATTGACAGCTCGGAACTAGGCGTTAAAATTCTGTTTGGATATTTTATAAAAGCTTAGATATTAACCCTTAGCCTGCTAAGGGCAACTACAACAGCCTTTGGAATGGTCTAAATTTAAAGAAAAGACCGTCCATTATGCATTCCTAACGGGCTAAGGGTTAAAATATTGTCATTCTGATAAGATATTTACACAACTGTATTTCCGATATAGACATACATATACCGCTGTAACTATGTGTGAAAAAAGTATAAAAGTAAGAAAATATTACTACACAAAATTACGAAGTGAAAATGTGATCGCGCTCGACCCGTAAACACTTGGTCTTACGTTTGAGTCTCGGCCTCTGCATTAACGACTTGAAAGTGAGTTCTTTATACTATTATAATTATATGTATAAAGGTTTGAGACAATAGAGTTTTATTACTTGGTCTAGACAGACAAATTAGTGCGGTAAACTTGTAGATGTGCCTTAACATATGCAGGCATTAGATTTTATTTACATGAAAGCATGCGTGAACTACTGGTGCTGTTTTTGTTAACCATTCATGTCAAGGTCAGGGTCATTATTTAAGAAAACATCTACACATATATATATGTTAGTCAAATCCAGTCTCAAAATATCTTGTACAAAATACTTTCACATTATTTCTAGTAACCATTTACAGTATTGCCCCTATTAGTAACGCCTTCCCTAATAGAAGCGCCCCCACCTTTTTAAGAAACCTTACCTCCTTCAAAAATCTAAAGTAAAAGATGGCCGTGCAGTAATTCTATAAGGGAACAGTAAGGGAAAGGAGAATAAATATATTGAAAATTTGAACCATAATAAGACCGCCACCTTTGCGCTTTGCATAGCGCGTAGTGCATAGCGCCCGGGCACTACTATTGTGGAAATACAGTATTTTTTTGTAATGATAGCAACATTAAAGGCGGGAGTTGTACTATAAAAGCATAACTAATTGAAAATGTCTACTTGTTATACACTGTACTGCAGGTGTAGAAAAAAGGTATCTCCCAATTCACGGATTTAATTTAAACTTGGCACAACTGTTTTTGAATATATGGAGATTGCTTTAGTCCAATATGAAATTAATCCATTACTTTAAAATTAACATCCTAAAAATAGTTTTTTGTTGTCTGCAGTAAAATTCAAATTTATGTCCAGTGCTTTTAGCTAATCAGTTTATTCAAAGGGCCTTAGGGAAGATTTGATTTACTAACTGGGCAATCCTCTTAATATAAAGTCTTCAGTTTGATTAAGTGTCCATCCACTTTTTAATGTGATGAAGTTTGCAAAAAAAACATTGTGATTCGTGATCAGGTCGTCCATAAAATGTTATGTTTTAAATGCTTCTGTTGCCATGTGTTGCCATGTTAATAATAGAAACACATGGCTTGATAACAGCATGAGGGGCATTATACATTCACCTTGTGAGAATGTTCCATTAATTGTACGTGTCTACAAACATTTGAAACGACCCTATTACATATTTAATTTATGGGAACTGAAAGACATTCCACCAATACTTCTGAAACACCCCACCGCCTAAATTAATGGTATGGCTAGCTTGATTTGCGTTTGAAAAAACAGTTAAGTAATATACAGAGTATGGTATCATCAAGTTGTTTGATTTAAACATCGATGCCCATCAAGGTATTTAAATTAACCAAGGAGATGAGGTCATACTCTTATTTGTTTTGTAGCATGTCCATTTCAGCTGTCTGCCATACTCTAACTTATAACTGGTAGTTAGAGTACAACATTTATTCTGACAGGTGTTATTTTCAGTTAAACTATTTACACCTGTGCAAATACAAAGGGAATTTCAGCGACCATGCTACAACTACATTTAGAAAAATTATGAGGCCCGGAAATATATTTTGTGATGTAAATTGGTACAAGGCTGTGTGATGGGTGAGGTTGACTTTATACTTTACAGTTATTTTTTTCTATCCAGTGGCCTCAATTTGCCTCTGCTCTTTACTGTTCTAAAAGCATGTAATTACTGTTATGTAGGTCACTTAACAACCAGTTAAGATTTCATTGGTGGAATGTCTTTAAGGGAAGAAACAGTAATTTTTTAAGTGTCAAAGAGATAAAATAGATGGAGAATAAAGTGTATCCCAAATTATTTCTATTTGTCTTTATTGCGTTTATAGAAACAGATTGGCATGTTTCTAGAATCTTGTTTGCTACTCCACATTAACGATTGGCATGTTTCTAGAATCTTGTTTGCTACTCCAAATTAACGTTTTTGTAGTTCGTCCATTAATTCAGGTACACAATTTACATTCCGTCCATGGGCTAATATTCATTCTGACTTTTATTTGATATTGTCATGAACATAAAGTCATTTATATTAAATTCATTACCTTCCATATCTATTATTATCATTCATCATTTATTCACATTTAAATAGTTTTTGTTTTTTTGTATGATTTCAAGGTCACACTATTTATTTTTTTATCTTTGATGTAGCATTTGTGAGATTGAAATTTGGCCTGTTAACCCTTAACCCGCTAAGCACGACTATAATAACATTTGCGTCCATTGTAAATCCAGATCAGTGTTTACAATGTCTGGCTGCTGATCAGTCATTTTCCGCAAAACACGCCTTTGTCACATAAATGGAATGGTTTTAATTCAAAGAAAGAACAGTCCATTATATATATGTACGGGTTAAGGCTTAGGTTTTGGTGAGTATACATATACATAGTGTCAAAGCAACTTTCAACATTTAATATTTGGAAGACGTTTTTATTTTCTGAATATTCTATTGCCTCTACCTGATCAGAATGCATTTGTTAGTGGAATTTGTTGACATTGTTTACAAGGTGTTACATTATGTACTGAATTCATTTATATTAAATGCAAGTTTAACAATTTTATTACTAAAGCGTGTCGATTTATTTTCAGTACATGATTACAGCTCGCTATTTAAACATTTTCAAATATTGCGCATGCAACACATTCATCGGACTGAGTCGTTTAAGACGTAAACATGGGGTTTTAAGTCAGCTATCATAATAATTCACACTTTAGAAATTATCTGCTCATCAGCACAGTTAACAGCTGTTTTCCCAAAAGTGCAGAAAATGAATCTTTAAAAAAAAAAATGTTTTATCAGGGAATAATAATTAATCTTACCCCAGACGGAAAAAAAAAAGTAAAGGGAGATAAGTAAACTGAACTTAAAAACTGTTGATGTGTACTGGATTTGTGTGGAAATAAGCAAATCGACCGGTGAAAGCGATGCTCATGTAACTTTGTGTAAATAACAGCAAGATACAAAAGTAATAAATGGCTACCACGTGTGTGGGTGGCATACATGTTTATTTATTTTATAACATTTTTAGTCATTTTGAACAATTGCTATTTTATATTTTCCAAACATTGTAATTTGTAGTTATTATAAAAAGAGTCATTTTGAATGAACTATGCAACATATAATGTATAAGCTTCAGTGTATCTTTGTTTTGCGATAGAAGGTATAGTTTTTTATTCGGGAATTCAACTATTTTTTTCTCTGCTGATTTACTAGGTAAAGTTTTGCTCAAGTTAACTTTCATTTTAGAGGCATAAAATTCTACATGTTTCTATATTGACACACAACAACACTATTTCTATAGTGATACATGCCACATGCTGTATGGCACATGCTACTGTTGCTATCATCAACTTTTCAAAAAGTGTCCTGCCAACTGTTTTATGCAGTATATGCATATCTCATCGCAACTGTTGACAGGTGTTTAACTGCATTGTTTCAGGTGCCATCTCGCTCATATCACTAGAGTAGTGGCAGAAAAACTATAACGTGGCTCCAGTGTAAATGGAGTGTCTACAATAGAATTTGCAGCAACTCTGCAGTTCAGGGTGAGAAGGTTCTAGGCCCGTTCTTCATATTTTATCTCGCTGTACATTGAGGATGAGCCTGGCATGTTCATTCCTGTTAGGCGCCATATAACCTTTCATGTGTTGGTGCGCCTTAAAACCCCAATTCAGTTCAATAAAATGTAAACACGGTTAATTGTAAAACTTAACTTGGCATCTGTTGCTAGTCAAACTCTATTTAAGTCTCATAGCAACCGTTTTTTGCTAAGTATAACTGAACTCAACCTTGCGCAGGCTGTTGCAAAGACTAATTTTTGTGACCACTCATAGGAACTTTTGCTTTGTATAATTTAACTTTGATCTGTTGGCAACTTTTGCTGTGGCTGTTTTCTTTACCAGTATAACTTCACATGTTTCACACAAACAAGTCATACAAATTTGTATTTCTTAATAATCTTAGTATTAAATAGAAATAATTCTGTCTGTGAACGAACAGTTTTCTTTGTGTGTAGGACATGTATAATTATTTTTGTACAAAATGTTCAGATTTTATGAAGCTGATATGTTGGGGACAATTGTTGGATATCTTAGTGTCCTTGACAGATATTTAGCATTCAGTGCAATGCTTCCATCATATCATTTTAGCCCTTTCGCTGCCTCAATTGAAAACATTGATCTACGACCAATGTAGGGCCAGATCAACATGCACACTGTATGCAAACTGATCAGGGTTTACAAGGCAGGAACATTTATTTCTTAGTTACTTGTCCTACATAATATTTGAATGGTCAAATTGATAATTTGTCAAAGAATTTATCTATCTGAATTTCTACTTCCTGCAACAATGAGCACTCACCATGATGAGCGGACGAGTTGTATTTTTGTGTCCTGGTTTACACTGTTCCCCACTCAGTAAGACTCTTTTCCATAACACTTTCTATTTAACATATTACCGGAAAGTTTTAATTAGTATTTTAGCAGACGACGCTTGAAATTAGGCGGCGAAAGGGTAAAGGTTAAAGAGCCCTTGCATTACTGGCTATGCTAATTTAGTGGCTCTATAAATAGATTCAACTTACTTGCTTGAGTGGAGTGCGTGATACAGTAGAGCGTCGGATTCCAGGTCGAAAGGTCATTGGTTCAGTCCTAACCGTGGCCATTTTATTTACCCTTGAGCATCCGCGTGTGGTTGCCGGGGTAGAATACAACATTGCAAATCCTGCTAGAGGCAGATGGGTAGGACCCGCCTTCATGTTCATGTTGTCATTTTTTATCACGCTCATTCAATGTCTTCATCATGACACCACGTGTGGAAACGTGGCTCCATAGTAAATGAAGTGTTTACTATAGAATTTGCAGCAACTCTGCAGTTCTGCAGGTTAGAAGGTTCGAGGCTCATTCTCCATATGTTATCTTGATGTAAATGGAGGATGAGCCTGGCATGTTCATTCCTGTTAGGCGCCATATAACCTTTCATTTGTTGGTGCGCCATAAAACCCAATTAAATTCAATTATCCTTGAGCAAGATAATTAATCCACATTGCTTAGTACTTGTTCTACCCAGAAAGCCATCGAGAGTGATTTATTTATATAAAGTTGCAAGAACTTGTTCCACAGTCGATGTAAAACATGTTTAAACCAACTTACTTGCTTATTCACTGTTGGACATAGTTGTTTTACTTGCCTGCAAAACAGCAGAATGTTTGTCGTATATATATTTCTTTTCTTTAGGTAAAAGCAAGGATGAAAATATGTTGTTGTGCCAGCACTGGCATTAAAAGTATTCAGCATTAGATTTTGCATTTAGCTCATTTCTCCAAGTTGTTCTTGGCAAGTTTCTTAATACTGATGTAAATCTTATCTTGTGTTGTTGTTTTTCTTGGACAATTTGAAAATGTCCTCCAAACTAATTATTGAAATAATGAAAAATATACAATTTATATTTGTAGCGATTCCATGTATTAAACTTCTGTACCCTCTATTGCTAAGCTGTAAGGAAGCAAAGTAATAAAATCTAACAACGAAGTGTGACTTTCTCGTGTATTATATTTCCACAATATAACAGATGTTCATAATACGCAGTTGTGCATATGGGAGATGTTTTCCAGAACTCAATCTGTGAAGTCTGTGATTTTTAGCTCTACTGGCCAAAGTCCAGCATAGCTTATGTGATGATGAGTTGTCCATCGTTCGTTAACTTTTACCTTGCTAACAAGATAGGGCCTGCATTTTTCATCAGATAATTTCCAAATTTGGCCAGATTGTTGATATCAATGAAAACCAGCCAGATGGGACCAATAACACTGGAGTTACAGCCCTTGATTTTTTAAATATGCTACATTTTGTCTCGTTAACTTAATAGGGCCTTTATTTTTCATTTTTTCGTCTGATTTTTACCAAACTTAGCCAGATTGTTGATACCAATGAAAGCTTGGAGAAGATTAGAAAACCAGTAACACCGGAGTTGCAGCCCTTGATTTTCTTAAATATGCTATATATTGCCTGGTTAACACGATAGGGCCTTCCTTTTTCATCTGATCTTGTCCAATTGTGAATGGTTACAATTCTAGTTTGGTATGGTCATTTAGGGACTCGGTGTATAAAGGACCCTCTACAGGGGTACAACTTGGGGAACTTGCAGTAATTTACTATTACTTGTTTTGGCTTGTGACGTTAACTCCTTCTATACCCTTTTGAGATTTCAAGTTCATGCGTGGTATATTTTTAGCTCACCTGAGCCGAAGGCTCAAAGGTGAGCTATTGGGATCACTCTTCGTCCGTCGTCCGTCGTCGTCGTCCGTCGTTAACTTTTGCTTCAAACGACTTCTCCTCCGAAACCGCGTGGCCGATTTTGACCAAACTTCACGTGGATGATCCTTAGATGAATGCTTTTTAGATTTGTTAAAATTAGGTCAGCGCGACATCCAAGATGGCCACCATTACCATATATGGTCGAAACCTTAATAAATCTTCTTCTCAAGAACAGCTTCAACAGTTTTTCTTTTAAAATAATCGCCAACGCCTAGCCTATCAAGTTTGTTCAAATGAAGTCCCCGGGGTCATAAATGGCCATGCCCCGGGGGTCCAAAGTTTCTATATTGAAATTTTGCATGTTTTTCATATAGACATGTAGGAAAAAACTTTAAAAAATCTTCTTTTCTGAAACCACAAGGCACAGAGGTCTCATGTATTACATGTAGCATCAGCTTATGGTCCTCTACAAAGTTTGTTCAAATGGTGACACTGGGGTCAAATTTGTCCCCGCCCCGGGGGTCACAGTTTTACAGAGACTTATATATAAAAATAAATAAAAAAATCTTCTTCTCAGAAACTACAAGAGCCAGAGGTTTGATAATTTGCATTTACTATAAGCTTATGGTCCTTTACCAATTTTGTTCAAATGGTGACCCTCAGGTCACATTTGGCCCCGCCCAAGGGTCACATGTTATACATAGACATGTATAGGGAAAAACTTAAAAAATCTTCTTCTCTGAAACTGCAGGAGCCAGAGGTTTAATATTTTGCATTTGCTATAGGCTTATGGTCCTCTACCAAGTTTATTCAAATGGTGACCCAGGGGTCACATTTGGCCCCGCCCCGGGGGTCACAGTTTTACATGGCAGTTTTACATGGCACGGAGCTCTCATGTATTACATGTAGCATCAGCTTATGGTCCTCTACTTAGTTTGTTCAAATGGTGACCCTGGGGTAAAATTTGTCCCCGCCCTGGGCGTCACAGTTTTACATAGACTTATATAGGAATATTTTTTTTAAAAATCTACAAGAGCCAGAGGTTTGATATTTTGCATTTAATATAAGCTTATGGTCCTTTACCAAGTTTGTTCAAATGGTGACCCTGGTGTCAAACTTGGCCCCGCCCTGGGGGTCACAGTTTTATATAGACATATATATACGAAAAAAACAATTTCTCTGAAACTGCAAGAGCCAGGGGTTTAATATTTTGCATTTACTATAAGATTATGGTCCTCGATCAAGTTTGTTCAAATGGTGACCCTGGGGTAAAATTTGACCCCACTCCGAGGGTCACAGTTTTACATAGACGTACATTTGGCCCCGCCCAAGGGTCACATGTTTTACATAGAGATGTATAGGGGAAAACTTAAAAAATCTTCTTCTCTGGAACTGCAAGAGCCAGAGGTTTAATATTTTGCCTTTGCTATAAGCTCATGGTCCTCTACCAAGTTTGTTCAAATGGTGACCCTGGTGTCAAACTTGGCCGCGCCCCAGGTGTCGCAGTTTCATATAGACATATATATAGGAAAAAAACAATCTTCTCTGAAACTGCAAGAGCCACAGGTTTAATATTTTGCGTTTACTATAAGACTATGGTCCTCGATCAAGTTTGTTCAAATGGTGACCCTGGGGTAAAATTTGACCCCCCTCCGAGGGTCACAGTTTAACATAGACGTATATAGGAAACACATTAAAGTCGTCTTCTCTGGAACAAGAGCCAGAGGTTTAATATTTTGCATTTACTATACTCTTATGGTCCTTTACCAAGTTTGTTCAAATGGTGACCCTGGATTCACATTTGACCGTGCCCCAGGGGTCACGTTTTACATAGACTTGTATAGAGAAAAACTTCTCTAAAACCACAAGGCACACAGCTCTCGTACATTACATGTAGCCCTGGGGTCACATTTGGCTCTGGCCAAGGTGTTGCTCTCTAGCACCTTCATTTTGTATTTGATCTTTACCAAACTGTGTCAGGGTCTTAAACTGTCTATATCAATGTTGTTATACACAACAGAGCCCACATTTCTTGAACAATCTTAACCAAACTTGCACAGATTATATATGACCATAAGATTTCGAAGAAGTTCGAAAATGTGCCAGTACTCAGGTGATCGCTTAAGTGCCATCTTGGCCCTCTTGTAATGGTTCAAATTTACTCAGGTGAGCGATATAGGGCCATCATGGCCCTCTTGTTTAGTTACTGATCTGTAGATGCAAAAAAGTTTTTAGTATTTTGGCTCCATTTGTTGGGCCCCATAGAGGGTAATCCGGTCAAAAAACACATATCTTGTCCAAATGTGAATGGGTTTTGTCCTGTGTAGAGGGGCAAATCTGAAGGGATACAACTTTTGGAGTTGGCAGTTATTTACTATTACAAAGTTTCAGTCTTATGACACCAATTCCTTCTATGCCCTGTGAGATTTCAAGTTCATGTATGGGGTTTTTCTTAGTTAGGATGTGTAGATGTGCAAAAATGTCTCAGATTTTGGCTTCACCCACTGGGGCCCACTAGCGGGTAATCGGGTCAAAAATCACAAAAACAATACATGTCTTGTCCAAATGTGAATAGTTATTATTCAAATGGTGTGGTCATTTACTATTGCAGAGTTTCAGCCTTGTAACGCTAACTCCTGGTATACCCTTTGATATTTCAAGTTCATGTGTGGGCACTCCATCAACTTCGTTGGCGTGGGGGTATACTTATTTCATAAACAGTAATTATGTTGGATGGAACGAAGTATAGTGAAATGCATAACATTAAAATATTTAGTACGAGATGTTCAACTTATAATGTAACACTTTCTTTTTGTACCTGATTCAAACATCTTGAAATTCTCGCCGAATATGTTCATTTTAATGTCAAGTCTAATGTTTCTTTCGATATAAAACAGTATGACATGAACTATTATGTGATTCCTAATTTTGCTGCATCCACATTTTTGTAAAATGGTAAAGAAAGACATTTTGAAGCAAAAATCTTCAATTATAAAAAGTAATGGCAAAACAAATATAAAAACAAATGCTTTTAATTTGTCGTTTAAGGTAATAGTAGTTCGATATGTCCATGTGTGAACGTAAAAAAAATGGAATATGCATTTTTTGCTATTTGTCGGTTTTCACGATTTCAGCGAAAATTAACCTGAACTGAAACTTTGAAAATTATTAAATCTATAAAAACTAGTTTGAAACATCAACTGCAGGCATTGTTATAATGTCCTCTATAAATATAAGTTTCGTTACTTTCTTATAAGAAAGGAAATGAAAAAATATATAACTTAAGATTTAGGGGCAAAACACACACATTTGCAAATAATGATGAAAAAAATATAAAATATAAACTTTGACCAAAATATATCTTTATATGATGTGTGATAATACAGCAATAACTATTCATATTTTGTCTCATGAATAGGGGCGTCCGTGGCCGAGTGGTTAGAGTCTCTGACTTGCAATCACTTGCCCCTCACCGCTGTAGGTTCGATCCCTCAGGGGCCCAGGAATCTGTATGTGAGGAAGCTATCCAGCTGGCTTGCGGAACGTTGGTGGTTCTACCCAGGTGCCCGCCCGTGCACGAAAATTGCCCGGAGGGGCACCTGGGGTCTTCCTCCACCAGTGGAAGCTGGAAAGTCGCCATATGACCTTAGCTGTTGGTGCGACTATAAAATCCAATTCAATTCAAAGTCTCATGAATATGAATAAAATGCTTATTTTGGTAAATATATAAAATCACCGGTTACATACTAGCAAATTGTCCTATAATTTGTCCTATAATTTGTAACTTTTAATTCAACATTTATATTTTTGACTTAAATTAAAACATACGATCATATTTAAATTTCAAACACAGTTTTAAACAATTACGATATGCAATTAGTGACATTATTTGGTTTAAGGCAATAAAAACATATAGGTTTAAAATTGGAAACTTTAATTGGACCTTATTCAAAATGTAATTTAAAGCGAACCGCGTGAACTAAATAACGGCTTCACAACATTAAATCACGCATGTTTTATGATGACCATTTCCGCTGAAAAATAACATCTTAAACAAAAGTGTTATGTTATAAGTTGAACACCTCTCATATAAAATAGAAAGACATTATGTTGGTTTAATTGTATTGGGATTCACTCCCGTAAGTGTTCCAGATCGCTTTCAGTCCCTTTAAACATGCAGCTTTACACTCTTTCTCAATAAACGTGCATTTAAAATTTTCAGATTATGAAAAAATTAACTTTACTATAGTAATGTCTTTATCTATAACATTGCTGTTTATGATTCTGTAATGTTTTTATCATCAAATGTAGATCTTTTCTGTGGTCGCATGTTGAAGAATGGCAAACCATTTTTTTTAGCTTGACTATTCGAAAAATGCTTATGTCATCATATTTGCGTCGGCGTCCCACATGAAGGTTTGTTTGTAAGCTGTGTTTACTTACAAGTCTATGTCTCTTACATTTCTTATCCTAGCACAGCCAAAATTGACCATGGGCTTCCTTATAGCTTTATCTTAAGGACTGCATAAGCAATTTTGGTTCCTGTAACCCATGGGCCCCATGGAACCCAAATCCTGATAGGACATAAAATGTGTCCCATTCCACATCAAATTTTGCTTCCTTATAGCATTTTCTTAAGGGCTGCTTAAGTAATTTTGGTTCCTTTAACACCTGGGCTTCCATGGAACCCAAATTGCACATCAAATTTTGCGTGTAAGCTGTGTTTACTGGTCTATATCTCTTGCATTTCTTGTCCTAGCTAAACTATAACGTGGCTCCAGTGTAAATGGAGTGTCTACAGTAGAATTTGCAGCAACTCTGCAGTTCAGGGTGAGAAGATTCTCGGCCCGTTCTCCATGTTTCATCTCGATGTACATGGAGGATGAGCCTGGCATGTTCATTCCTGTTAGGCGCCATATAACCTTTCATGTGTTGGTGTGCCTTAAAACCCCAATTCAGTTCAATTCAACTAAATTTGGGAATTGGTTTCCTTATAGTATGTTGTAAAGGGTTGCGCAAGTAATTTTGTCTTCTGAAAATCTGGGCTCCCATGTAACCCAAATCGTGATATGCAATAAATGCAGATCTAGATTTGCGTGTAAGCTGTTGGATATAATATATCTATAATTTTGGTTTGGGATTTCTTATAGCATTATGCATCTTATTTATAATTCACCCATATTCATAATTTTGATAGAGCATCATCAAAAGAAATGACCAATCAGTGACCAGAAATAAGAACTAACCAATACATTCTGGTTATTGATAAACTCGGTCTTTATCCTTGATGTGCAACCAAGTTTACTGTTAAAATTAAGGTATCTACAGTGAGATTCTTTTAAAACCCTGTATATTTCAAGTACATTCATGCAAACTGATCCATATATGTATCTTTTAAAATCAAAATCTTGAAAATTATCATCTTTCCCCCCCCCCCCCCACCCCCCCCACCTCTTTTTTTATTTTACATATTTCTGTGTTTTTTGGTGCGGATGGTATAGTTTTACAATGTGAGGATGGTATAGTTTACAATGTAATGATGGTATAGTTTACAATGTGAAGATGGCAGAGTTTACAATGTGACAATGTCAGAGTTTACAATGTGATGATGAAAGAGTTTTGTGAGGATGGTCTGGTTGACAATGTGAAGTGAAGATGGCAGAGTTTACAATGTGACGATGTCAGAGTTTACAATGTGATGATGACAGAGTTTACAATGTGAGGATGACAGAGTTTACAATGTGAGGATGGTATAGTTTACAATGTGAGGATGACAGAGTTTACAATGTGAGGATGGTATAGTTTACAATGTGAGGATGGTATAGTTTACAATGTAATGATGGTATAGTTTACAATGTGAAGATGGCAGAGTTTACAATGTGCGATGTCAGAGTTTACAATGTGATGATGACAGAGTTTTGTGAGGATGGTCTGGTTTACAATGTGAAGTGAAGATGGCAGAGTTTACAATGTGACGATGTCAGAGTTTACAATGTGATGATGACAGAGTTTACAATGTAAGGATGACAGAGTTTACAATGTGAGGATGGTATAGTTTACAATGTGAGGATGACAGAGTTTACAATGTGAGGATGGTATAGTTTACAATGTGAGGATGGTATAGTTTACAATGTAATGATGGTATAGTTTACACTGTGAGGATGGTATAGTTTACAATGTAATGATGGTGTAGTTTACACTGTGAGGATGGTATAGTTTACAATGTGAGGATGGCAGAGTTTACAATGTAATGATGGTATAGTTTACAATGTGATGATGGTATAGTTTACAATGTGAGGATGGCAGAGTTTACAATGTGAGGATGATAGAGTTAACAATGTAATGATGGTATAGTTTACAATGTGAGGATGGCAGAGTTTACAATGTGAGGATGGTATAGTTTACACTATAATGATGACAGCGTTTACAATGTGATGATGGTATAGTTTACAATGTAATGATGACAGAGTTTACAATGTGAGGATGGTATATTTTACAATGTAATGATGGTATAATTTACAATGTGAGGATGGTATAGTTTACAATGTGAGGATGGTATAGTTTACAATGTAATGATGGTATAGTTTACAATGTGAGGATGGTATAGTTTACATTGTGAGGATGGTATAGTTTACAATGTAATGATGGTATAGTTTACAATGTGAGGATGGTATAGCTTACAATGTAATGATGGTATAGTTTACAATGGGATGATGACAGAGTTTACAATGTGATGATGGTATAGTTTACAATGTGAGGATGGCAGAGTTTACAGTGTGAGGATGGTCTAGTTTACAATGTGAAGATGGCAGAGTTTACAATGTGACGATGTCAGAGTTTACAATGTGATGATGACAGAGTTTACAATGTGAGGATGGTATAGTTTACAATGTAATGATGGTATAGTTTACAATGTGAAGATGGCAGAGTTTACAATGTGACGATGTCAGAGTTTACAATGTGATGATGAGAGAGTTTACAATGTGAGGATGGTCTAGTTTACAATGTGAAGATGGCAGAGTTTACAATGTGACGATGTTAGAGTTTACAATGTGATGATGACAGAGTTTACAATGTGAGGATGGTATAGTTTACAATGTGAGGATGGTATAGTTTACAATGTGAGGATGACAGAGTTTACAATTTGAGGATGGTATAGTTTACATAGTAATGATGGTATAGTTTACAATGGAATGAGGGTCTAGTTTACAATGTGATGATGACAGAGTTTCCAATGTGAGGATGGTATAGTTTACAATGTAATGATGGTATAGTTTACAATGTAATGATGGTATAATTTACAATGTGAGGATGTTATAGTTTACACTGTGAGGATGGTATAGTTTACAATGTAATTATGGTATAGTTTACAATGTGAGGATGGTAAAGTTTACAATGTGAGGATGACAGAGTGTACAATGGAGTTTACAATTTGAGGATGGTATAGTTTACATAGTAATGATGGTATAGTTTACAATGGAATGATGGTCTAGTTTACAATGTGATGATGACAGAGTTTCCAATGTGAGGATGGTATAGTTTACAGTGTAATGATGGTATAGTTTACAATGTGAGGATGGTATAGTTTACAATGTGAGGATGTTATAGTTTACACTGTGAGGATGGTATAGTTTACAAAGTAATGATGGTATAGTTTACAATGTGAGGATGGTAAAGTTTACAATGTGAGGATGACAGAGTTTACAATGGGAGGATGGTATAGTTTACAATATGAGGATGGTATAGTTTACAATGTAATGATGGTATAGTTTACAATATGATGATGACAGAGTTTACAATGTGATGATGGTATAGTTTACAATGTGAGGATGGTAGAGTTTACAATTGAGGATGACAGAGTTTACAATGTAATGATGGTATAGCTTACAATGTGAGGATGGAAGAGTTTACAATGTGAGGATGGTATAGTTTACACTGTAATGATGACAGAGTTTACAATGTGAGGATGGTATAGTTTACAATGTATTGATGGTATAGTTTACAATGTGAGGATGGTATAGTTTACACTGTGAGGATGGTATAGTTTACATTGTAATGATGGTATAGTTATCAAAGTAATGATGGTATAGTTTACACTGTGAGGATTGTATAGTTTACACTGTGAGGATTGTATAGTTTATAATGTGAGGATGGTATAGTTTACAATGTGAGGATGACATAGTTTACAATGTGAGGATGGTATAGTTTACAATGTGAGGATGGTATAGTTTACAATGTAATGATGGTATAGTTTACAATGGGATGATGACAGAGTTTACAATGTGAGGATGGCAGAGTTTACAATGTGAGGATGACAGAGTTTACAATGTAATGATGGTATAGTTTACATTGTGAGGATGGCAGAGTTTACAATGTGAGGATGGTATAGTTTACACTGTAATGATGACAGAGTTTACAATGTGATGATGGTATAGTTTACAATGTAATAAATGACAGAGTTTACAATGTGAGGATGGTATAGTTTACAATGTAATGATGGTATAGTTTACAATGTGAGGATGGTATAGTTTACAATGTAATGATGGTATAGTTTACAATGTGAGGATTGTATAGTTTACACTGTGATGATGACAGAGTTTACAATGTGATGATGGTATAGTTTACAATGTAATAAATGACAGAGTTTACAATGTGAGGATGGTATAGTTTACAATGTAATGATGGTATAGTTTACAATGTGAGGATGGTATAGTTTACAATGTAATGATGGTATAGTTTACAATGTGAGGATTGTATAGTTTACACTGTGATGATGACAGAGTTTACAATGTGATGATGGTATTGTTTACAATGTAATGATGACAGAGTTTACAATGTGAGGATGGTATAGTTTACAATGTGATGATGGTATAGTTTACAATGTAATGATGACAGAGTTTACAATGTGAGGATGGTATAGTTTACAATGTAATGATGGTATAGTTTACAATGTGATGATGACAGAGTTTACAATGGGATGATGACAAAGTTTACAATGTGATGATGACAGAGTATACAATGTGATGATGACAGAGTTTACAATGTGATGATGACAGAGTTTACAATGTGAGGATGGTCTAGTTTACAATGTGAAGATGGCAGAGTTTACAATGTGAGGATGGTGTTGTTTACAATGTGATGATGACAGAGTTTAAAATGTGATGATGGTATAGTTTACAATGTAATGATGGTATAGTTTACAATGTGAGGATGACAGAGAAGACCGTGTGAGGAAGTCAGATAGTTTATATATTTAAAACAGTGACTTGCACGCACGCACGCACGCACGCACGCAAACACAGACAGGCACACATCATTTTCTTTTTGTCGCAAACAAATACCACTAGCCCAGCAAGAAAATATTTCATTAGTGTTTTCCTTATAGTTAATATATATATAAACGACATTGTAATATATTTATTCGAATATGAATTGATTCATGCGAATATACGTGCATATTCCGAAATCGTCAGATATGCAACATCTGTCATATCATTAAAATGTTCATTATTAATACACCACATTTATGGTTATATTATTTCCTTATTTTAATCATGCATGCACTTATTTCAGTAATTATACTAATAACGACGTTCATAAAGTTGTCCAATTGTCCAGAACACCTGCTATTTTCCAAAAGCTTGTGTGTGTGTGTGTGTGTGTGTGTGTGTGTGAAAGACTAGGTTTGTTTTGTGTTTTGTTTGTATGGTGTTTTACGTCATGTTCAACACATGTAAGGTTATATATGACGGTCGATTAATTTAGTTTTTTTGTGGTGGAGGCAGACCACCCACTTTGTTCTGTGTAGAACCAGCACTGTTCTCCTCACGCCGTCCGTAAGAATCGACTCTTCCTCACTTACAATTCGAGTTCCCAGTGGGATTCGAACCCGCTGCGTTTCAAAGACTAAGCATACACTAATTCGTGTGTGTTAAGTAATCAAACCAACCAGTGATTCTGTAAGATAATGTAAAGCTTCTCTTATTTTATTGATGATTTCTATGTATTTCATCTGATTCATTTTTCTAGGAATTTAACAACTAAGGAGCTACACCATCAGTGCCATAAACCTCGAAAATCTTTGCAATTTTATTATCGTAACCCTGATTTTCTTTTAAAATATAAAAGTAATTTAAGAACTCTTCTGCGACAAGGACTATCACAACCTGACTTCTATGGTGATGCGATGCGCAGAATTCATAAGATCCTTAGTCATAATCACTTTCATACAATGTTTATTAAACTTGTTAAAAAACTATCAAAATGGGTTATGACCCTATCAGTTTGAAACGCACTTCATGTTCAGTGGTTGACCCATTTAAAGTTCGCCAATATGCTTTCCTCTTTGAGTGTGCGATGACTGGACCGATTGGGGGTCCTATGATGACGTCTACCGAAATACACAAATATCGTTTGATGTTTTTCTTAAATCTTATAATGGTTTGTTCTTTTGATGCCGCCAGTCTGGCTTCTGCCAAGTCCATGAATACGTGCGTTGTGTGTGTGTCTCTCTCTCTCTCTCTCTCTCTCTCTCTCTCTCTCTCTCTCTCTCTCTTCATATATACATGATCATCTATGAGTTATACGTATGTTGCCTATTAATGATGTCTTGTTTGTTGGAGAATATAGACAGAATATCGGATGTCTTTAGTAAAACTGTCACGTTGTAGTTGGATGACAATACGTGTGTGAGATTTGGTGCACCCTAGAAACTGGTTTAAGCCCCCAGCGGTCTTTTGCCACTGACCGTCCCAATGTATACTTACCTTGGTTTTGGCATTGATGTGATGCTGCCGTTGTAAGCTTCGGGTCCTACCAAGATTTTACAAAATGTAAAACCCAAACCGATCCTAGGGTCCGAAGATTGTATATAGATAATTATAAGGATTCTAAAATTAAAATCTCTAAAGTACTTTGGACTTTTGGTGACATTTTTCTTTCAGAAATGATCAAATTGACCAAAATGTAATTATTAGATGAGCAAAACGAAATTCATGTAAGCATTCAGGTCAGCGCTTCAGATCCATTTGCACCTCTTGTTGTAATCGCGTGTGTTGTTATTGTTAATAAATACCATATTTATTGTTTTATGAACCATTAATATCGGTACCTTATTTGCCATTTATTGCATTCATGTTAATAATACACAATTAATATATATATCTACGATTGGATCAGTTGTTAAGTAACAAACGCAACACCTGCGACACCTGCCATCTTATTCCTATACCAATATAAACACATGCATACACTTAAAGTCGTATCTGTCCAGCGTCTATACTGTGAAGGTAAGTCCACTTTAAATTCTTTATTTATAAAATATTGTTTTGATATAATATAACAAGCATACAACTTAGGCACTTCGGTAACGTCAATTTGTTCATAGTATGATGGCGTCTACCTATTTTTTTATAAGACGGTAGCGTTTGATGTTTGTCTTAAATCTTGTCTTGTTGTACCCTTAACCGTTAGCCTAATACATTGGCTCCTATGCAGTTTTTATTATTCCGACGTTCTATGTATACGTACGTTGATGCTCGCCAATACGAAAAATTTCAAAAGAGCATTAAACGTGTATTTTAACACACTACATTAACCGTGTGTTCTCTTGTTGCGCTGGCTTCTGTCAAATCAATGAGTACTTACTTTGTGGCTTTCTAGACGTTTGTGTTTTTATATTATATATACACGATCATATGTGCCTTTACTTATATTGTCTATTAATGCTGCCTTGTTTATTAGACAATATAACCTGGCGGTGATATCTTTATTTACACTGTCCCGTTTATAGGGACGACGCACCCTATAACCTAATTTAAACCCCTAGCGGCATATTTTTGCCACTGACCTTTCCTAGGCGGTAGCCCTATTGTCAGCCATTTTATGTTTGTGATGTAATATCTTGCATCTTTGTAGTTGTTGTTTGTTTCTTTGAGTGTTTGTGTTGACTATGGTGCTTGAATGCTACATTTCCTGTTCGACTTTTATATCTACTTTTCCGTAACTTCAATATTATCAGAGTCCATAAAGGATATAACTTTAAATTCTGTAAATTCTGTATTGTTAGTATGCAGTGTCAATATTCATAGACGACATGACTTTAAATTCTGTATTGATAGTATGTAGTGTCAATATTCATAGAGGATATAACTTTAAATTCTGTATTGTTAGCATGTAGTTTCAATATTATTAGAGTCCGTAGAGGATATAACTTTAAATTCTGTATTGTTACCATGTAGTTTCAATATTATCAGAGTCAATAGAGGATACAACCTTTTATTATATATATGTATGTCCGTATATAAATATATTACATTATGCATTGTTACAACTTAAGAACTATCCTCTGTGAAGATGTATTTACATAGGTCGGTGGTGGAGGTAGGGGGCATATTTTGTTTAATAAATGAAGTTGACATACATTTGATTCAATCATGTTAAACTTTAAAACACGCTGGTCAACTTATACTTACTCCCTGGCCTTCACAACCGGAAATTCTCCGCCTTAAACTTTTGGTAATGCCAAAGAATACAATTGGTGCGATTTCCGGGCGTGATTGCTTTAAAGTTGACCAACGTGTTGTTACAGTTGTCTGCCTGATGTCTGTCGGTCTGTCTGTCGTCTGTATGTCACAAAATTTGTCCGGACTAGTTCTCCTAAACCCTGGCCGGATTTCAACGAAATTTTGCAGGGATGATCGGTACCAAGCCTAGTTGTGCATATCGTCGGTGTGTTCCGGTTGAATGATTTTTGGCGGATTAGGGCCCTTTCCCGAGTGGAGGAGACATCTGTTTTAAAGAAATTTACTAAAAACAACCTCTAGTTAAACCGTTTACATATAGTACATGTAATAACACTCAGACAGAAAAATAAAATAATTAAATACAATTTAAGGACTAAAATTGGGTATTTTATGCTGCTAGATAAACATTAATTACTTACTTATTTGTGTAATTAATTAATTCATCGTTTAAGAATGATTAAATAATAAATAATTGTGCGTACCAATTAAAAAGTCTAGAAACGATAACAAGCATCAATTTAGTGTGTGTGTTTTGTATTACAGAATTACAGAATGAAGCCTTGTACATTAGCATGCCTTGTGGTGATGATGTTACTGGTTATGTCAGTCACGGTCGATGCCAAACACCCCGGAAGGCTGAGTTCCCAACCTGGAAAGCTGGAAAGAAACAGGAGAATATATGGGTCCTTATCCGATTGGTTACTTTGGGAATTTTTTCCAGAATATACTACTGTTGCTCCTAATTAGAGTGCACACAATTCAAATGTGGCTTAAAAGAGATGAAAAAGCAACAACAACAATAACAGCACATATATATATATATATATACTATTAGTATAAACCTACTTCTATCAGCACTGTCAGGCATACTTATTATTGTGGACAAAGAACAGTGTGCATCAATTAAATTTCTGTTTTTCGTAATTTTATTTTATTATTATCGTGATATATCACATTCGTTTCAAGAACATTAACTCTCATTTTTAAGTCACACGAGTGTACAATTGTGCTTTACTTACAAATTGACAGGATAATACACGTGAGGACATTTTGCAATTCAAAAGCCACTATATTACTGTCTAATTGTTTTCATAAAAAAGGAAAAACTTGACCAAAACAGCAATGCCCAATATTAACCTTGTAATGATTCATATATTACATCTGTATCATGAAAATTGAGAATATGTGCTCAAAGAGTCTATGCTTTTCTGACAAACACACTATGAATTTGTTTTAACTGTTGCTATAATGCTATCTGAAATAAAGCGCAGACTGTCTTACCTAGTAATCTTTTTATTGTCCTTTCGTTTCCCCAAAATTCATTGAATTTCGTTATATTGATGATTCAATAGCATATATTAATAGTTTATACTCTTAAAGGAAGTGAGAGTTATCACAAGTATTGATTAAATTACTGTTTTCTTTAGTTTGGAGAGTAAATTTGGCCGAATCACATAACACATTCAATACAGTCCGAACTAAAAGTGTCGGAAGAAACTGCAGCTAGCAAGAGTTTTTAATGCTTATATTTATAACAATTTGATATTGTTGCTCAAACGTAGTACAATATCGTTGACTTCTATCATTTCTATGTTATGCGTGTCTGCCGGTTCCTACTCTGAGGGTATACAAGCCATGATTAAGATCGCTTCACGTCTCACACCACAATGCATTTTCCGAATGGTCCCATTGTTACAGTAATTTTTTTGTTCGTGGCATAGAGATAAACAAAATGTACAACATGTCATTGGGCTTGTATTATTCATTGATCCAATATCTGCAATTTAAATCACCATTAACATATATTTACCAGGTAGATTTTTTTTAATTCATGTTTGCGTGACACTTATTACTTTTTTGCGTAATAACGTGACAAAAATACAACTCCGTGGTGATTAGACCCATGCTGAGCAATAAAACGAAGCAGAATTAGATAGAACTCTTATATCAACATGAGTTGCCTGTGATCTCTTCCTAAACTACTGTAGATTTAGAACCTGGTAAGGTTTAATCAATGTACGCAGCGGAAAGTCATGTAAAAAGCAGAAAAGAGAAACTTTTTTTATCTACCTCCTTCATCTGTAGGGCTCGAGTATTCAAGGGAGATTATAGTGTTGTGAGTCCTACACGCACGGATGATTGAAAGAGCTGTTGACAGTACATAATTGATACGCCATGTCACCTATAAACACTTAGATGGCATACATCAATAGGTATAATGCTATACCGTACTAGCCCTTTTTAAGATTTTGATATTTCTTTTGACTGTGTACAGCAGCCAGAATAAATATCAAAATCGTAAAAAAAGGCTGGTACTGTAAGAGAATGCTCTGATTACCTAGATCCTGGAATAAACCCAGCGACTTTTTTTGCCACTGACCTTTCCAAGGCAGTAGCCCTATTTTGAACCTTTTATGTGTTTAATGTCATATCTTGCATTTTAACCGTCTTTGTAAATATTGTTTGTTTCTATGCGTATTTTGGTGACTGTTGTCCTTGAATGCTACAGTTTCTGTTCGGCTTTTATATTTACTTTTAGCCTTAATGTTGGCATCTAGAAACTCATATACACATTCACCAAGGTATGTATAGCCTTCACGAATTGTGACGTCACTCATACAGCATTTAAAACCAATGGTTCTTTTTAATGATTGTGGAAGAAAGTGAACGATATTACATTGATTTAAATTGACAATCATTTCATTTTGTGTTGCACCACACCGAAAATACACCAAGCAGAGCCTGTGCATCTTCTGTTTTTCCTCAAAGAGGACAATAAAATCCGCATATAATAATAAAATAAATTCATCGCAAATAATCACACTACATGTATTTCTCATTTCAACAAAGATTAAAGCTAAATCGTTTATAATTGTATTGAATACAATTGGAGACAAAACTCATTCATGCAAGTATTGACTTCAAACCAGTCAACATGTTAACCATTTGTACGTATACAAAACGTGATAAAAACACATATTATACCTCACATAAAATCCCCATAGACAACAATGTGTAATTTCTATCTGACGCGGGGGTGATATTGCAGGGTGATAGTAAATCACAGGGTCATAGTAAAAAACATATCGCATGCGCAGCCTTTGTTCGCGTTCGTGTGCGTACTGTTTCGGCGACGTCATCGGCTCAGTATGGTGAAATTGCTGGTTTTAACATCATAACTTCAACATTTCAATAAAGTACACTCATTTATTTAGTTAAAGTATTTCCAATCCAATAATATAACTTTCATAGCAAAAATTTGAAAAATATCATATCCTAAGGGTGAGCATTCTTACTATCGCCCTCACATGAATGTGATATTTATATAATAATGATTTAATGTGTCTAAGCATATTATGATAACTTAATAAAACATCATTTTCATCGACCCAATTTGAAACTCCAATATTAGGAAAAGGCTATACAAGTTTTACATGGATTTTGCTACAGTTTGATTAATTGACAATCACACTAGCGTTCGTTTAGTGCGGTGTGGCGGTCGTAAAATGTCGCCACCCGCTATGAATCATTAGTGACTAACGAAACCACGTGACTTTTTGATCAGTTTGACGGCAAACATTTGTAAACGAAACTCTCGATTCAATTGGATTCAACTTAAGTGCACATACCCCTCTAAAGTGAGATCCTTCCTCCGCCACAAAACATATTTCCATTTTATCTAGTACTTTCTGAGATTAGCCCTCCCAAAGTCTTGAAAACGAAAGACAATCTATGACCGTGTACATTTTGGGAGGACTAATCTCAGAAAGTACTGAATGATCCAAATTGCCTTTTGCAGCGGAGGAAATAGCTCATATTGTAAAGGTATGTGCGCTTATTTGAACAAAATTCGTTAAATATTAAGAAAGTTATGAAGAAAATAGGGGTTCTGGCTTCGATTCCCAGCGGGGTCACGTCCCGGTCAATGCACTCCGCCATTACCTTATTCGGGCAAGACACTGTGAAAGTATGCCATCCTTTGAAGGAGATGTAAAGCCGTTGGTCCCGTGTACAGGAAGGACATACCATGTGCACGTTAAAAATCTAGCTGAACTTCTGAGCTAATCAGTGATAAAAAAATGCCCGTACACCATTATTCTGAAACGAGGCTGCCTTGGTAATCAGAACTGTGTACAGTATCGAAAGAAAGAATGTTATACCCCTCAGGAACAGACTCAATACAAATGAGAAAAATGGTCCTATAGAAATCGCAGCACCCAAACGCAATGGCACCTTAGATCCGCATTGAATGAAAAGGACAATACACAGCACAAATAGTGGTGAAGACAATGTTACCTGTCTGCTACTTTTTCCCTCTTATTTATGCCAGTTACTTCAGGAGGGTCCTCTTTACCGTATTTATTTAGGCCAATGGTCTAGGGTCTAGGGTCGCAATGGCTTAATTACACGTTTAGTTTGTAAGATATTTCGGGTTTTGTTCAACCATGCCTAACATTTAGATTTAGTTACTAATATCAACACACTATGTGAACTTGCCAAGAAGTTTGTGAAGCACATATGTTTCTATTTTTTTGTCTTCTGTGGCAGATTTGTTTTTGTATTGCTATGAAAGAGATTTCATGTTGCGTCTTTTAATAGATACTCAGGCAGATGTTACCGAAGCCTTTAATGACACCTGTATGACAATATAGATTATTTGACATTGCTATTTATCCCCACTTAGACGGGATGTTCCCCGAGCAACTTCTTGTGGGGTTCTGAACTTATTCGTTTTCTAGAGCTTGTAGCCAAGTTGAGGACTTAAATATTCGTAATCTATGAATAACTATACATCTATTCAGGGTTACCGTTACATACACTTTGCAAAACTTTATTATCGTAACCCTAATCTACTTTTCTGCTACAAGGACTATCACAGCCTGACTTCTATGGTGACGTGAAATACAAACTTCGGTCCTTGGTCATGATTGCTTTTATACAATCTTTATTAAAATTGTTAGAAAGTTTATCAAAAGAGGTTATGACGCTATCATTTGCAACATACTGCATGTTTAGTGTTTGAGCCGTTTACAGTTTGCCACTATGCTTTGCTCTCTGATCGTGCGAAGAACCGACAGATTGTGGATCCTTTATCTAAAAAATAAAGTATTTAAATAAAACTTCTAGCAATAAAAGCTGAAAACATTTCACTTTTAATTGTCAAGTTTCTGTTTGTTTGAATAATGAATAAGTGTTTTATTATTTATAACACATACATAAAGACAAGTTTAAGGGCGTGAGAAGTGTTGCTTATTTTATTACTTCTCATGAACAGACTCAATAAAACCGATCTGCTGCTTTATTCTCTTAATTGTGTTTGATGCTCTCAAAGGATCACCTTTATCAGTATTTATTAAAGTCATATAAACTAATAAGTACTTCGATTGCGTCATAAAATAGGATTGCTGTCAGAATATCCCACTTAGAACTTCTGCCAAGTCATTGAGTACCATCATTGTGGCTTTCTAGGCTATTGTTTTTTTGTATTATATTTACACGAGCATATTTGTGTTTTACTTATATTGCCCGTTGATGCTGCCTTGTTGGTTAGAGATTAGATCATGGCTGGGATTTCTTTATTTACACTGTCCTGTTTTATTGGGATGACAGTAGGGTAATGTGAGGTTTGGTTCACCCTAGAACCGGTTTAAACCCCCAGTGGCCTATTTTGCCACTGACCGTTCCATGGCGGTAACCCTATTGTCAACCCTTTTTATGCTTGTGATGTCGTTTGCATTTATTATTACTTTTGCCTTCTTGTTTGTCTGTTTGCGTGTTTGTTTCTGTGTTTTGTGGTTGACTGTCTTCCTTGAATGCTACTTTCCCTGTCCGATCTTTTTATATTTCTTTAGAAAACTCTCAGCTTCTCTCATATCCGTGAGAACTCTACCCTGAAGTTGACAAGAGGTATCAAGCAGGAACATGACTATTGGCATGTCTTTAACTTTTAAAATTTATTGATTTTGTGTCACACTGATTTATTTAGTGCAATGTGTCTTATTATTGCTGTTGAGATGGTGAACTACCGGATAAGAGAACTTTTCAGCGTATATTTTGGGAGATAATACTACGATAAAACCAGTTCTTACATCGATATCGAAAATCATTCTATATTAATTAAAAAACGTGGTTAGTCGTTTCTTATGCGTTATGCAAATAGAAGTTAGAATGTTCTACTGAAAATAATTTGAAGTTCGACTAACTATTGTGTAAGGATTATTATATAAGAACGAGAGTTCTTGTAGTTGCAGACGCTTTCCCTTTATAACTGTATGTAACTGAAACTGAGGTGACACAGACGGACACACATACGACTCCAGGGTTATATTACCATTTGAAGAAAATAAAATAACATATTAAAGGACCATATATAAGTTAATGATATATGCAATAAATGAGAGACATATTTAAAAAAGAAATATAAATATATAAAAAAAGAAGAAAAAAAAAGGGTTTCAAAGAAGATTATTTTTAAAGATTTCCATTGTGACGTCGATGCGGAGCTAGTTTTACTTCATTTTAACCCGGTTTACACGTTTGAGTGAAATGTTTAGCAGTCATTTATAAATACTATCAAAATCATTTATAATGACGATGATGAGGAGGTTTTTTCATGTTTCGACTATTCACTATAGTAACGCAGGCCATCGTGATTATTGCGTTTACCATAATTGTACAACTTCAAGGTCTCACTACTGTTCCCTCACTACACAGTTAGCTCCCTCAAATCCCAAGGTAGAATTATTCGTGCGCCATAACAAGCAGAAGTTAGTTCTTCGGATTTAAAAAGTTTTAATAATTGCCAATCTCATTAAAATCAGATCCAAAATATTCGCACCACTACTTTCCGCTATTTAAATCTGACAATATTCCATACCTGGTCACTTCAGATTGACCTTACGATTAGCCAATCAGATTTCAGCTTACAAAATTGTTCGGTATTGACAGCTTCAATGCGCATGTCGCATTGAACAGTAAAAACGCTGTGCAGCAGTCTACGCTTGGTATTGAAAGAGACAATGTCCGTAATTTTAGCTTATAAAACACAAACGAATAATTGGAAAACATAATACCCCAACCATTATTGAATATTTACTGAACAAAAAGATTTTACCTATTCGTGGGATTGAACCCACACCTAAATTACACCGATATTTCCGCGGTCGAGTAGTACGCTATCACCTGAGTTAATCGGGCCACATGTAATATGGCGTACTATTTAGACTATCTAGTGTAATAATTTCGGTGGAATATATATTTTCAAAATACACGACAGCGCCCGTGAGTTTCTTCGTATCTTGATGTAAAACATACCATTCCGTGCATTTCTTTTATCGTGCAATAACACAGCAATAACATACGAAGACTTTATCTTTATTCGGATTTTGTTCAGTTCACTGGAATAGAATAGAATAAGTTTTAAATTCATATGAATTATAAATGAAACGCGCGATTTCATTGGTTGAATTGAGTTGATCTTCTCATGAATATTGATTATATGAAAGGTCAATCTGAGGTGACCCGGTATGTAATATTGTCAGATCTAAATAGCGGAAAGTAGTGGAGCGAATATTTTGGATCTAAATTGAATAATTGCTGACATATATGTTTGTGAGATGGACAGTCTGAAATTGGATGTGTATCTATTAGACGCCACTGTCACCAACATATGAATAGTTTTATGGATGCTGAGAAAAGTAGGAATTCTGGTCCAAACTCTGGAGTTAAATCCCAAACTAGTACAATAGATGACACCACTCAAACTAAAACAAAAGTTGTTATCCTACCAGGTTTTGTACAGTGTACTGTGAGCAAACGACTGTGTTACATAAAAATTCATTTTTTTTAGTTTGGAATGGCCCGATTAACTTTAGTTTATTCATATACGCCAACATAGTACAAATGCGCTCTGTTGTGAGACATTTCTTTTGTTCTTTTTTACCATTTATTTCTCATAACAAATTACTTAATATAACAGCCTAGAATATTGCTTCTTAACTTTTTCATTTTTGTGCTCAGCTACCATTCTGATTCTTTATTATTGATCCTTCTTTGTTTGCTTACATGTCCTGATTACAATATTTATGTTACCTCGCTGTATCAAACTGTGACTTCTCTGAAAGGAGATTAACATATATCAGCTTCGATAAGCTTGTTTTCTTACTGTATTCGATACCGTTGTAAGCTATTCGCTTCTAAGGTACTTCTTGAAATTCAGATCCTTACTATGTATCACTTATAAACAATATCCATGTGAACATTACGAAATAAAGATTGTTTAAACCAAAATAGAAACAAATAATGCACTATTACGCTTATGAACAGAAAGCATCTCTCAGTAATAGGTCAACAACATATTTTTCATCTCAGCCTAATACTTCGAGTGTGATTGAGGATACATTATACTGGTACCCGGTACGTAGCATTAGTCTACTGCTACCCGGACACATACTCATGATTGCAGGGTCAATGAGTACACTGGTACCCGATACGCAGTATTAGTCTACTGGTGTAACACGCCCATTGATTTTTGCATTGAGTTGTTTATGAATTAACATTTAAATGCCACGTTGTCATACATATTCAGGCCCAAATTAAACATGAATAATTTACATTCTCATCACAAGTGACACATATGCTGCCAGAAAAACACACAGAAAAGTGGGGGTCATGTATCTTCTAAGAAATAACGTGTCTCATGAATGAAAGCTTCCTTTAAAAACATAAACATTGAAATGCCAAAATATTGTATTCATACACTAATTTCTATATAAACAAAAGAAATTCACAACTAATTTTAACATGACAATGCATAAAAAATGTAATAAATAGATCAACAATGTCAAATAAACCAAAAATGGCACTTTAAATTAGTGAAAATGCCTTGTTTTACAAAAAAGAATGATAATTATTTACTAACCGCCTACTGTTACCCGAAATCATACTCATGATTGCAGGGTCAGTGTGTATATTGACGTTCTAAACTGGTAACCGGAACGAAGTCTTAGTCTACTGCTACCCGGTCTCATACTCATGCTTGCAGGGTCAATGTGTATACAAACGTCCTAAACTGGTACCCGATATGTAGCATTAGTCTACTGCTACCCGGAATCATACTCATGATGGCACGGCCAATTTGTACATTCACGTCCTAAACTGGTACCCAGTACGTAGCATTAGTCTACAGCAACCCGGAATCATATTCATGATTGCAGGGTCAATGTGTTTAATTGACATCGTAAACTGGTACCCGGTAGTCAGTATTAGTCTATTGCTACCCGCAATCATACTCATGATATCAGGGTCAATGTGTGTAATGAAGTCCTAAACTGGTACCCGATATGTAGCATTAGTCTACTGCTACCCGGAATCATACTCATGATGGCACGGCCAATTTGTACATTCACGTCCTAAACTGGTACCCAGTACGTAGCATTAGCCTACAGCAACCCGGAATCATATTCATGATTGCAGGGTCAATTTTTGTATTGACGTCATAATCTGGTACCCGGTGCGTAGCATTAGTCAACTGCTACCCGATATCATAACCATGATTGCAGTGTTCTATGTGTGTATTGACGTCCTAAACTGGTACCCGGTACGCAGTATTAGTCTACTGCTACCCGGAATCATTCTCATGATTGCAGGGTCAATGTGTGTATTGTTGTCCGAAAGTGTGTAAGTACATTGAATTATATAGGGAATTTGCAACATAAAATATTTACATAAAAACGTACAAGCACCGTTTTTCTTACGCCCTCCAAGCCGTGAAAAAAGGTTATTAAACTATTGATTAAAAGTATCTCTGACACATGTACTAATTAACTAATATTGTATTGCCTCAAACATATTTTTCATTTGAGAGCACGGACATATTGAACACGTAAAAGCACTTTGAATATTACTAATACCAAATAGAATCTAGGTGACTGACCCAATAGAAAACAATTGTATTGCATACATGAGCCAATAATTCTGTTTTATTATTTACCAATGAACCGTCTGAACGTATTCAACAAAACCATACGCAGTTTACGAATAAACAATGTTCACAAAAGGAAAGGGAATGAGTTTAGCTCGCCCCTATAAAACGCAGTTTACAACTAAGCAAAGTTCACAATATATAATGGACGTCGCTGTAAAACGCAGTTTGCAACTAAAAAACGGTCAAAAAATGTAACGGACGTCGCTGTGAAACGCAGTTGACAACTAAACAACGTTCACAACACGTAAGGGACGTGTTGTGACAACTAAACAACGCAACAACGTTCACAAAACATAATGGACGTCGCTGTAAAACGCCGTTTACAACTAAACATTACATTCTTGCTTCTCGATCCAGAGGTCCTGGGTTCGATGCCCGGTGGGGTTCATGTCCCGGGATTTTCAAACGCTCGCACCCAGTACCTTTTTCTTGCAAAGGTACCCTTTAAGTTTGCCATCCTGCGGATATATTATATATTAATAGTAAAATAGGTGCTTCATATCAATTATTTATATTATTATTCTCTTTGAATAACCACTAAAATAAACCGGATTATTCATTTTTCATTCAACTATCCACTATACAAATGTTTTAACCATGTACAACATTATCTCGTATCGTTATAGGTTATAATAGAGTAAATGTTTCTCATTGCCCCTTCTATAGTAAAGTGAGGATGTATAACCTCAAACCTTGTTAGAATTGGAAACTTACTTTATCATGCAAATAAACATGTATGGTATTAAACATCAACAAGGAAATGGGCGATTGGGGGAAATATCTTTAATAAAGGTTTCTTCAGCTGTATACTAACTACGAGTCACAGTTCAGCATTATGTATACTCACCAAAAAAAAGGTACATATACCACTTTTGTTGCTGGTATCCCCATAGGCCAGTTTTTGCGGGCGTAGGACTAAACAATGTTTGATGTTTTTAAGAACACTTAAAAACAAATATGATCATGTACATATAAATAGAAAAACACAAATATGATCATGTACATATGAATAGAAAAACACAAATATGATCTTGTACATATGAATAGAAAAACACAAATATGATCATGTACATATGAATAGAAAAACACAAATATGATCTTGTACATATGAATAGACAAACACAAAGATGATCATGTTCATATGAATAGAAAAACACAAATATGATCATGTACATATGAATAGAAAAACACAAATATGATCATGTACATATGAATAGAAAAACACAAATATGATCTTGTACATATGAATAGAAAAACACAAATATGATCATGTACATATGAATAGAAAAACACAAATATGATCTTGTACATATGAATAGACAAACACAAAGATGATCATGTACATATGAATAGAAAAACACAAATATGATCATGTTCATATGAATAGAAAAACACAAATATGATCTTGTACATATGAATAGAAAAAAACAAATATGATCATGTACATATGAATAGAAAAACACAAATATGATCTTGTACATATGAATAGACAAACACAAAGATGATCATGTACATATGAAAAGAAAAACACAAATATGATCATGTACATATGAATAGAAAAACACAAATATGATCTTGTACATATGAATAGAAAAACAAAAAAGATGATCATGTATATATGAATAGAAAACCCCCAAAGAGAAAGGAAGCCATAAAATAGCGAGAACCTGTCAATCCATGCTGGTTTAAAATTTATTAACGAAACATAGTTAACTCTCCGACAAGTACTGCTGCATTTGAATATATATTCACATGTCATAGTTGAAGTCATTTCATGTTGATTTCAGTTATATGTTAACGTACCTCTGCTGAAACACTGTCAATGCATGTTGGAAATATATCAACGAAACATAAGTTATTTACATTAATATAGTACATTTCTGCCAGTGATTCTGTGGGAATTAAAAGTGGTAATTCCCTTGTGAAATAAATACTAGGGACATTATTTAAGTTTTTTGCCGGATCTACTTTTTTAAAATTACATTGTTGTGACAGTTGTGGTGTATTCTTCCGCGAAGTTAGAAAGTAAGGCAAAGCAAACCCCTAGTGAATCCAGAAATATGTATTGCATTAAAGGCACATTCTTGTAACTAAATGTAATATATACGTTAATCAACACTGTTTTCGTATTACGGGATATAATTCCCTCGGTCAGTTCACATATCTAGTATCATTATTTGAAATACGGTTTCAAAACATTCAGATTTTAAGTATATATTAATGTAACAGAGTGTTTATAAAGTGTTTTGATGATAAGATCAATTGTTTTAATTATATTTATATGCTAAGCTGGGAAGCGCTCATACTAACTGTTTCGTGGTGTACTATGTTGCGTACTGTGTTGTCTCTGTGTTTATTGTGTCGATATTGTGTGTGTGAGTGAATGGTTTAGCGTGTTTATCGAGGGATGAGAAGTTCTCACTGCATGCACGGGGTTAACACCCGATAACCCCTTATTGGCGCTAAAATTACTAACTCCCGCCTTCCTATCTCTACCTACGAGGCATTCTACATCTAGCTTTCTGAGGGTAAGGTCGCGAGACCAAACTTCGCTATAGTTTTATAGTTTCTAGATAGGCTTTGCCATATTACATAAGCTCTTATCTTTGAGCATATTTATTGAGAAACGCATATTATGGAAGCGATTCTGGTAAGACTGTTTTAAGTGTTTGTATAGTATACATGTACGTGAAATGTTGCATTTGCTGAATTGAGCCGTTTAGCTTACCAGATAGATTTTCATTTAGTTTTACCGTTGTTGTTCTTATATGTTTCAGGCTCAAAATAATGGTTTAAACCTGGGAAGTTTTGTGTGTTCAAATATTACACCCGAGACCCGGTTATAAATGGCGACCACGACGAGACTTGTTAGAGAGGATAATAGGCCCTGAGAACAAGGCAGATATTTTATTTCATGGTATAAGTACTATTTGTCTTTTAGATAGTGGCAGCATGATTACCACTGTATCTAATACATTTTACCTTTCTGTACCAGATAGGCCACCTCTTCTCAGCCTAGATAATCTAGGAATTGATGTTTTACTTGCAGATAGATCTTCTTGGAATATACTTGGATACATTGAGACTTGTATTTTAATCCAATTTTTATCTAATTTTGAACTCAATGTACTAGTGTTAGTTGTTCCAGATATCGCATCTCATTTAGTTTGTCCTGTCATTATTGGCACAATTATAAGTCAGCTGCTGAAAGAGAAGCACCTGCAACCGAGACACCTGCATCATGGCAGGTAGTATTTGACTCTATTGCATGCCAGCCTAGTATGGTACGGTCAACCAACAAGCAGGTAGTCGAGATTGGACCGTACGAGTCCATGACACTTAATGGCATAGCAAGGGGTGTGAGTCAAGACATAGGTAGTATTGTGACGGAGAATATAGACTCAAATAGTGGCTAAATAAGACCACATGTTGTGAAGTTGCCACAAACTGGAAATTGTGCGAAGGTGCCAGTTCATTTATGTAACATGACTGCAAAGTCAATATTCATAAAACCAAGATCTAATTTGTGCCAGATCAATAAAGTTAAGATTTTAGACAACTTAGCTTCTGAACTACCGGCAGCCACTAAGGACAAACAACCATCAGATGACAATTACGGACTTAAGATTGACGAAGCCAATTATACTTCAGATCAACTACTTCGATTACGCCAAGTATTAGGCAGCTGGAAGAGTATATTTTCTACAGGAGTTACCGATATTGGTCAAACTAATCTTGTAAAACATAAGATTGTACTAAATGATAACACACCATTTAAGCAACCTTACAGGAAAATACCGCCTGCAATGTATGAAGAGGTGCGGCAACATTTGAAGGAGATGCTTGAATGTGGTGCTATACGAGATTCCGACAGTTCCTATTCTTCAAACGTGGTTCTTGTTCGCAAGAAAGATGGCTCTTTACGCTTTTGCCTAGACTTTAGAATGCTCAACGCCAGAACTAGGAAAGATAGCTACATGTTACCGCGTTTCGACGATACCGTGGATGTATTAATCGGGTCTCGTTACTTTTCGAAATTGGACCTTAGATCATCATATTGGCAGATTGAACTCGAAGAAGAGGACAAGGGCAAAACTGCATTTGCAGTCGGCAACTTCGGATTTTACGAGTGCAACCGTATGCCATTCGGACTGTGTAACAGTGGCGCTACTTTTCAGCGTCTAATGGAAAAGTGCATGGGCGAGCTACATCTTTGTGAATGTCTAGTATTTATTGACGATATTTTAATCGTTTCCAAGACCTTCGAAGAACATATTCAACGGTTAGAGTCTGTATTTCAACGTTTGGATTATTATGGATTGAAATTGAAACCGTCGAAATGTGAACTCTTTTAAACATCAGTTTCATACCTTGGACACATAATTTCTGAAGAAGGGATTGGGACTGATCCTGCAAAAAGTTCTGCTATTTCATATATATATATACAAATTGGGTGTTCTGGGCCACTATGAGAATTGCCATAATTCCTCTTATTTTGCCTTGTGGAAAATTGCTCAATTGTTAAAAATTGCTAAAAATTACTAAAATTACTTGAGTAATATTTAAAAATTACTTCAGTAATGCTAAATTTACTTAAGCAATGTTAATATTACTTTAGTAATTACTTCAGTAATACTTCTGCTAATTGAGCAATTTTCCACAAGGCAAAATAAGAGGAATTATGGCAATTCTCAAAGTGGCCCAGAACACCCAATTTGTATATATATCAAGCCAAGCACACAACTATAGCCAGGGTGATGGAACTCCTGAGATGCAATTCTCGAGGGGAGGAGAAGGAGAGTTTACCAGTACAGAAGCTCCTTAGAGAATGGAAGAGGCTCTGAATAGAGGACGGAGTTCTGTACAGAACTGCATCTCAGAATGGTCAGGATGTAGAACAAGTCGTCATTCCAGAAGCCTACAGAACAATAGCCTTCAAAGGAATTCATGACGATATGGGGCACCCTGGAAAAGACAAGACTTTGTGGCTGGCTCGGCAAAGATTTTATTGGCCTGGATTAGAAAACGACATCACCAGAAGGATCGAAAACTGCAAGAGGTGCATCTGTAGGAAGACACCAGTGAAACCGGTCGCGGAGCTTGTACCCAATTTTAACTTCAAGGCCTATGCAGCTGGTCTGCATGGACTTTCTATCCTTGGAGACGTCCAAGGGGGGATACGAGGACGTGCTGGTCATCACTGACCATTTCACCAGATATGCCAAGGCAATCCCTTGCAGAAACCAGACGGCAAATACAACAACCAAGGCGTTGTACGAGAACTTCATAGTTCATTATTCCTTCCCAGAGCAACTTCATAGCGACCAAGGCCGAAACTTGAGTCGAAGATCATCAAAGAGCTATGCAAGTTAGCGGATCTAAGGAAAAGTCGAACAACGCCATACCATCCGATGGGGAATGGAAGTGCCGAAAGGTTCAACCGGACTCTTCTTAAGTTGCTGGGAACACTACGAGAGGACCAAAAGAGTGACTGGAAGACATATATCCCTTCTCTGGTTCAAGCCTACAACTCCACTAGGAATGAGGCTACTGGTTACTCACCACATTTCCTGATGTTTTGGGGGCGTCCGTGGCCGAGTGGTTAACGTCTCTGACTTGAAATCACTTGCCCCTCGCCGCTGTAGGTTCGATCCCTCGGGGCCTAGGAATCTTTATGTGAGGAAGCTATCCAGCTGGCTTGCGGAACGTCGGTGGTTCTACCCAGGTGCCCGGCCGTGCACGAAAATTGCCCGGAAGGGCACCTGGGGTCTTCCTCCACCAATGGAAGCTGGAAAGTCGCCATATGACCTTAGCTGTTGGTGCGACTATAAAATCCAATTAAATCCTGATGTTTAGGTGGCACCCACGCCTGTCCATAGACACCTATCTTGGAACAGGACCAGGAAGTGAGGAAGCCAAGTCCCCAGCAACCTACATCTCCAAACTTAGGAACAAGATGAAGTATGCATACAAAGTCGCAGGAGATGTAGCAAAGAAGAGAGTCGACACAAACAATCGAAACTACGACAAACGGATTACAGAGGACACGCTTGAGATTGGGGATATAGTGCTAGTATTGAAAGTACATATCCAAGGCAGACAGAAGCTTGCAGATAAGTGTGAGAGAGACCCATATGTAATTCTGGACATTCCAGACAGCGATGTGCCTGTCATCAGAGTCCAGTTAGAGACTGGCAAAGGTCCTGTCAGAACCATGCACAGGAACCTTCTTCTGCCCTTCGTGTCGATTCCTCCGACAGAACCCATAGAAACGACAGCTACTCTTCATCGCAAGAAGGAGACAAAAACAGCTGCACGCCCTAGGATTGAGACTGTTTCGGGATCGGAATCGAGCACATCAGAAGACAGCAGTGACAGCTAACCGTATATTGTGCCCCAAAGAAGACATTCTTGGAGGATGGCACGTCGACAACCTGTGGTCAGAACCCCTCCCAATAGAAACCGGACTGCAAACCCGTTAAATGGAGGCGGTACCATTAGGTCAGAGGTAATCAGCAATAGGGAGCCATCGGACGCAAGTCGAAACACTTCCGGTGACAGAAGTGTGGATTCCACGACTAGCAGGATTTCTTCAGTTACTGACCGAACCCTAGATGTTGGTACCCGAACCACTGGCGTTTCAGAGAATGCAGTGAAACAGTTCTTATGGGAGAACCAGGGTCATCATCGGAATGACAACTTCCGAAATCAGGGTGATCAGCCACGGGCAACCACAGTCGCGGATGGCAGGCGATCATCTATCGACCAAGTTCCCATACCAAGAATCAGCCCAAGGAGATCAGTTAGGCAGAGACGACCAATTTGAGAGAGGGCATTGTAGTAAATCTAAGAATTTATTTTTCAGATTTCATTTCCCTCCAGGGTGGCCCGTTCCATTAAAACAATTATTTATTACGTGTAGACACAATACAACATGTTTTGTTATTTCTTTTCGGTTAGCTTTACTCATTGTAAATTGTAGAAGCGACAAAGATACCGATTAATGAAATACATATTTTCCTTTCAGGTGACCGAATGGATTTAATAATTCATCGGAAAAGAAGAAAGTTGTTTATTTTGCTCGTTAATACAAAATCTTAAAGTTTTTCAGAGCAAAGCAGGATAAATTTACATTTATTTTGTAGGTATCCTACATCCTTGATATCCTTATTGTCATTTGTATATAGATGTATTTTAATATTTTAGCTCATGACTGTCCGGAATATGGTTATATTCTGTCCAGGCAACCAACTATGTTTTATTTTTCTTAATACTTTTAGGGCATTAACTACTCTGTATTAATAGGTAATAAGGCAATATGAGTTGCTCCCCTCAACAAGGATTGATGAGACCAAATTGTTACGAGTTGTCTCCCTTGGAGAAGCAACAGTATCATTATATTCATTGCGTCAGTCCATAGGGATTACCATGGAATACAATGGAAGGTATTTCAAGACAGTGGGGGAATGTGTAACAGAGTGTTTATAAAGTGTTTTGATGATAAGATGAATTGTTTTAATTATATTTATATGCTAAGCTGGCAAGCGCTCGTACTAACTGTTTCGTGGTGTATTATTGTGCGTACTGTGTTGTCTCTGTGTTTATTGTGTCGATATTGTGTGATTGAATGGTGTAGCGTCTTTATCGAGGGATGAGAAGTTCTCACTGCATGCACGGGGTTAACACCCGATAACCTCTTACTGGCGCTAAAATTACTAACTCCCGCCTTCCTATCTCTACCTACGAGGCATTCTACATCTAGCTTTCTGAGGGTAAGGTCGCGAGACCAAACTTCGCTATAGTTTTATAGTTTCTAGATAGGCTTTGCCATATTACATAAGCTCTTATCTTTGAGCATATTTATTGAGAAACGCATATTATGGAAACGATTCTGGTAAGACTGTTTTAAGTGTTTGTATAGTATACATGTACGTGAAATGTTGCATTTGCTGAATTGAGCCGTTTAGCTTACCTGATAGATTTTCACTTAGATTTACCGTTGTTGTTCTTATATATTTCAGGCTCAAAATAATGGTTTAATTCGTATATTGCGAACCTGGACGAATAAATAGTTTAAACCTGGGAAGTTTTGTGTGTTCAAATATTCCACCCGAGACCCGGTTATATTATCATTCCATGATTGAAACACAAGAATATTACTATAAATGATATATTAACGCTGTCATACTTACGCTATCAAGTATGTACTTAACCTTCCATATTTATTATTATTTTGAAATGTATGATTTTTTTATTATTTTGAAATGTATGTTGTTGCTGGTTATAAAATATGAAGATTTTTTTTAAAAATAAAAATAAAAATTAATATCAATTACACCTTCGAGTTAACGATGACTTAACATACATACTCAACAAAAAACTGTAACAAAACGCGTTAGATGATATTCCTTATATTTTCAATATGCGACATTGTTGATTAGTAAAATGAACTATAGCTGTAAACTTTTGTCAATATTGTTTTTGAATTTACGCAAAATGAATTCATCTTACATTGTAAAAGGAGAACATAACGTTTCCGTTGAACAAGATTTAGAACCCAGCATTTCAATTTCCATTGAAAATCAACAACAATACATGAATTACAGGGGATTTACATTGATTCATACTGTTGAGTTTTTGCCAACATATAATATAAGCAATTCGCCCGTGTTGTAAGTTTTGTATATATATACTCAGTTGCAAAAGAAAGTTTACACTTTGAAAATGTTACTTTACACTCCTATCCTCTTTATCAAGCGACAGTCCGTTAATGATTCAACCTATTGGACAAATAAATGACAACATGATATTGGCAATGGAATGATAGAAACTTTGGTACCAAACATGGCATATTCATTTTGGAATTGATCAATTTAATTCTAAAAAAATATTTATACAATTAAATCTAAGCAACACTCAGTGTACACTTTCTTTTGAAACTGAGTATATATATTTATTTTATGGTTGGTAAGCAGTGAAATAGTGTATTTTATCAGTGAAATAAAAGTGTTATTTCACATTGTAACATATATTTTATTTTCACAGTAGTTGCCGGGACTACTTTTCAAATAAAACACAGTAAATTGTGCATTCTATTCAAACAATGATTTGAAATGGATTTTAAAAGTTAAAAGAAAAGGTATATGATCATATTTGTGTTTTTCTATTAATATATACACGATCATCTTTGTGTTTTCTTATTCATAAGTACATGATCATGTTTTCTATCCATATGTACATGATCATCTTTGTGTTTTTTCTATTCATATCTACATGATCATCCTTGTTTCTATTCATATCTACATGATCGTATTTGTGTTTTTTTATTCATATGCACATGATCATCTTTGTTTCTATTAATATATACATGGTGATATTTGTGTTTTTCTATTCATATATACATGATGATATTTATATTCTTCTATTCATATATACATGATCATCTTTGTTTTTTTTCCATTCGTATGTACATGATCATCTTTGTTTCTATTCATATGTAAATGATCATATTTGTATTTTCAATTCATATCCATATGATCATCTTTGCGTGTTTCAATTCATATCTACATGATCATATTTGTGTTGTTCTATTCATATATACATGACGTTTCTATTCATATATACACGATCATAGTATTGTTTTTCTATTCGTATATACATGATCAGCTTTGTGTGTTTCTATTCATATGTACATGATCATCTTTGTTCTATTCATATATACATGTTCATATTTGTGTTTTTCTATTCATATATACATGATGATCTTTGTTCTATTCATATGTATTCATACGTTCATGAAAATCTTTGTATGAAAATATAAGGTAAAAATGTGCTAACGGGTCATTATACAGTATTAGAGTGGACAATTCTAAGTCAAACAAACGGCCATAATTCTGTAATAAATTAGGCAATCAATGATGGTGAATGTCGAGGGACATAAGGTCATCAGTTCTTCCATTCTATATAAACTATCTACCATGCAAGTTTCATCGCAATACTCATTCCGAACAAAGGTTATTGAGCAGAAACCATGAGTTTGACCTAAGTTCCCAGTATAACATATTGCATATTTAAAAAAATCAAGGGCCATAACTGTTCAATCTGGCTGGTTTTCGAACCTGTCCGAGCATTCATTGATATCAACAGTCTGTTAAGTTTGAAAAAGATCGGATTGAAAATGAAGGCCAGATGGCGTTAATGAGGCCAAAGTATAGCATATTTCAGAAAATCAGGAGCAATAACTCCGCTGTTACGGGTCCGAGATGAATGTTTTTTTAATTCGTCCAAGCTTTCATGGATATTAACAATCTAGTAGTTTGGTTAAGATCGGATGAAAAATGAATGTTCTAGAGTGTTGACATCAAAAAGTTAACACATTTTTCAATGATTCAAGGGCCATAACTCCCATGTTAATAATCCGATCTGGCTGGTTTTTTAAATCATCCGAGCGTTCATTTATATAAATAAACAAACAAAGTTTCGTACAGATCAAATACAAAATGAAGGTGCTAGATTGTAAACAAAGTTTAATTTGGCAATTTCAGCAGAACAAGGGCCATAACTCTGGTGGTAGTCCGATCTGGCTGTTTTTTTAACTCATCCGAGCGTCCATTGATACTCGAATAAATACTAAATACACTAGCAACGTTTCGTAAAGATCAAATATAAAATGAAGGTGCTAGGGTGTAAACAAGGCTAAATATGGAATTTTTCAGCAAAACCATAACTCTGGTGTTACTAATCCGATCTGGCTGGTTTTCGAACTCGTCCGAGCTTCCATTGATATAAATACACCGGTAAAGTTTCGTAAAGATCAAAATTAATACACATTGAAGGTACTAGAGTGTAAACAAGGCCTAATATGGCATTTATTTCAGTACAACAAGGGCCATAACACTGGTGTTACTAATCCTATTTGACTGGGTTTTTAGCTCTAATGCTATATTTTGCCTTGTTTAGACGTTAGGCCTTCACATTTTGATCCGATCTTTACCAAACTTTAACAGATTGTTAATAGCAATGAAAGCTCGAAAAAGTTCGAAAACCAGCCAGATCGGATCAGAAACAGCGGAGTTATGGCCCTTGATTTAGTTAAAAATGCTATATTTTACGGCCTTCATTTTTCATCCGATTTTCACCAGATTTTTTTTTTGTTTTAACTTTCTTCTTTTTTTTCAATTGATTGATTGATTTATTTTTGATTTTGTTTTGTTTTTAATTATTTTATTTTTATTTCAAGTTATGTTTTGTTTTTTTAATGACTTTTTTTAGTTGTTTTTTGTTAACGCCGTGTTGGATTTGACGAAACTTAGCAGGAAGCATTGCTACGATTTCTAGTTGTGCCTATTGCGTTGTTTTAAGGTTCGTTAAATTTTGATTTGAGTTGCGGCCCCTTGACATTTTTATTTTAAATTTCTTGTTGGCGCTACGCCTCCTAAACGTCTTGCTGGATTTCGACAAAACTTGACCGGTAAGATGTCTAGTTGTGCATACCGTGCTTTTGTTCCAGATATCTGATTTGTGACGGAGTTATGGCCCTTTGACATTTTTGCTTTAAGTTTCTTGTCGGCGCTACTCTTGTTGGATTTCTACGAAATTTGGCCGGAAGCCTCAGTATGATGTATTGTTGTGCAAAGCACGGTATATCAATGAAATCTTGGACAAGTTCGAAAACCAGCTAGATTTTGTTAGTAACGATAGAGTTATGGCCTTTGATTTAACATCGAAAAATATATTAACAGGTCATTATACAAAAATATTAAAGTGAAAAATTCAAAGTTAAACAAAGGTCCATTACTCTGTAATAACTTAGGCAATAAATGATGGGTGATATAGAGGGACATAAGTTCATCAGTTGTTATGAGTATATGAAGTTTGGGAACAATCCATTCAAAAGTGTTTGAGATATGCAAGTATTAAACATGTGTTACGCGACGGGACAAAACGTGTGACGGGATGGGACGTTGGGGACAACGTGATTACCTTGAAGGAGACGGGTTGGGATGTTGGGGACAAGTGATTCCTATATGGCCCCACTTCACTTTGTGAAAACGGGGGTTTACTGATCATCTTATTAAGTCAACAACAGGATTTGTGTTCAGATGTTTTAAAATACGAAAAGATAAATTTAGGATGGTATTAGCATAATAACTGACATCAGTTGATTATTATTTTGTTCTTTGCTTAATACTCTTCTTGCATATTGGGTTACAGAAAATGTGTACTTTTGTAACCTATAAATTAATTCGCATATTATGTTAAACTTTATTACAGAATATAGTAAAATAACATTTATGTATTGTACGCCAGAAATGGCCCAGAATTGGTTCAATAAAATTAATCTATTCTATTCTATTTTGCATTTAAAACATCTGAGAAGTTGCAAAAAGTTAAAATAGAATCATTAAACAGTGTTTATACATAGTCGTTTCGAATAAGTGAAAATATAATCCAAAACATGTAGTAATAATTATTTCCCATCAAAGTCATGATTTAGGATTATCTCAAGATTTAGGATTAGCTTCAAGTTCATAAATATCTGTCTGACTTCATGATCCCACAGCGCTCCTATTTCCGTAAGATAAAAAACGTCATTATTAAACGTCTATGGAATGCCAGATATATAGAAACTCAAATATGTACACCTCTCTTTAAAGAGTTGCACCCCTCTTTACCCTTAACCCGCTAAGCACGACTATAATAGCCTTTGCGTTCATTATAAATCCAGATCAGGCTGCGAGTAACTCGCTAGCTGATCAAGGTTTACAATGTCTGGCTGCTGATCAGTCATTTCACTCAAAACACCCCATTGTCACATAAATGGAATGGTCTTAATTCAAAGAAAGAACAGTACATTATATAAGGGTTAAAACCATATAGAGGTAGACTCAAATCAGCTGATAATGAACTCTTCAAATGATTTTAAGGTATATATCATTTAAAGGGAGCTGTAATATGTTTTTAACCTCTCTTTAAATAATTTACAGGTAAGTAAAGGTTTTTAGAATTCAAATCAGCTGATATATACACCTCACTTCAAATGATTTAGATCATACTAAGTTGTTTTACAGAGATGTAAACTATTAATACCTCTCTTTATATAATTTTAACATGCTTTAAATCATTTATGTATAAGTACAAGTTTTTTAGATTAACAGCTATCTTCTAATAATAGAAGAGAGGTATACATAATTTATAACTCGAAGAGTGGTTCAAGTCAACTGATTTATACCTCTCTTTATTTGATATAAAGAGAGCTGTAAATATATAAAGAGAGGGAAAAAATTGAGTTTCTGTAGATTTGGCTTTCCATAAAAGATTGATTGTCTAATTCCCATCCCTAGGGGCAAAATTATGTATATTTCCTAAATGGTAAATGGGTAAGCCCGAATATTAATTACATTAGTTTGTAGAATAGTGGGATAGTGCAGTTATTGTTTATGTAAGAGCCTGCTAGTGGGATAGTGCCATCAGGTCGTGTTATTGTTTATGTTAGAGCCTGTAGAATAGAGGGATAGTGTCATCAAGTCCAGTTATTCTACAGGAATAGTGGGATATTAGAACCTGTAGAATAGTGGGATAGTGCCATCAAGTCCAGTTATAGTTTATCTTAGAGACTGTATACTAGTGGGATAGAGCCATCAAGTCCTGTTATTGTTTATGTTAGAACCTGTAGAATAGTGGGATAGTGCCATCAAGTCCAGTTATTGTTTATGTTAGAGCCTGTAGAATAGTGGGATAGTGCCATCAAGTCCAGTTATTGTTTATGTTAGAGCCTGTAGAATAGTGGGATAGTGCCATCAAGTCCAGTTATTGTTTATGTTAGAGCCTATAGAATAGTGGGATAGTGCCATCAAGTCCAGTTATTGTTTATATTAGAGTCTGTAGAATAGTGGGATAGTGCCATCAAGTCCAGTTATTGTTTATGTTTGAGCCTATAGAATAGTGGGATAGTGCCATCAAAGTCCAGTTATTGTTTATATTAGAGTCTGTAGAATAGTGGGATAGTGCCATCAAGTCCAATTATTGTTATATTAGAGTCTGTAGAATAGTTGGATAGTGCCATCAAGTCCAGTCATTGTTATGTTAGAGACTGTAGAATAGTGGGATAGTGCCATCAAGTCCAGTTATTGTTTATGTTAGAGCCTATAGAATAGTGGGATAGTGCCATCAAGTCCGGTTATTGTTATTGTTAGAGCCTGTAGAATAGTGGGATAGTGCCATCAAGTCCAGTTAATGTTAATGTTAGAGCCTGTAAAATAGTGGGATAGTGCCATCAAAATCCAGTTATTGTTTATGTAGAGCCTGTAGAATAGTGGGATAGTGCCATCAAGTCCAGTTATTGCTTATGTTAGAGCCTGTAGAATAGTGGGATAGTGCCATCAATTCTAGTTATTGTTTATGTTAGAGCCTGTAGAATAATGGGATAGTGCCATCAAGTCCAGTTATTGTTTATGTTAGAGCCTGTAGAATAGTGGGATAGTGCCATCAAGTCCAGTTATTAGTTTATGTGGAGCCTGTAGAATAATGGGTAAGTGCCATCAAATCAGTCATTGTTTTTATAAGAGCCTATAGAATAGTGGGATAGTGCCATCAAGTCCAGTTATTGTTTATGTTAGAGCCTGTAGAATAGTGGGATAGAGCCATCAAGTCCAGTTATTGTTTATGTTAGAGCCTGTAGAATAATGGGATAGTGCCATCAAATCCAGTTATTGTTTATGTTAGAGCCTATAGAATAGTGGGATAGTGCCATCAAGTCCAGTCATCGTTTATGTTAAAGCCTGTAGAATAGTGGGATAGTGCCATCACAGTCCAGTTATTGTTTATGTCATAGCCTGTAGAATAATGGGATAGTGCCATCAGGTCCAGTCATTGTTTATGTTAGAGCCTGTAAAATAGTGGAATAGTGCCATCAAATTCAGTTATTGTTTATGTTAGAGCCTGTAGAATAGTGAGGATAGTGCCATCAAGTCCATGTTATTGTTTATGTTAGAGCCTGTAGAATAATGGAAAGTGCCATCAAGTCCAGTCTTGTTTATGTTAGAGCCTGTAAAATAGCTGGGATGTGCCATCAAATCCAGTTATTGTTTATGTTAGAGCCTGTAGAATAATGGGATAGTGCCATCAAATTCTAGTTATTGTTTAATGTAGAGCCTGTAGAATAATGGGATAGTGCCATCAAGTCCAGCTTATTGTTATGTTAGAGCCTGAAGAAGTGGGACAGTGCCATCAAGTCCAGTTATTGTTTATGTTAGAGCCTGTAAGAATAATGGGAAAGTGCCATCAAATCCAGTCATTGTTTTTATAAGAGCCTATAGAATAGTGGGATAGTGCCATCAAGTCCAGTTATTGTTTATGTTAGAGCCTGTAGAATAGTTGGATAGAGCCATCAAGTCCAGTTATTGTTTATGTCAGAGCCTGTAGGAATAATGGGATAGTGCCATCAAATCCAGTTATTGTTTATGTTAGAGCCTATAGAATAGTGGGATAGTGCCATCAAGTCCAGTCATTGTTTATGTTAAAGCCTGTAGAATAGTGGATAGTGCCATCAAGTCCAGTTATTGTTTATGTCAGAGCCTGTAGAATAATGGGATAGTGCCATCAGGTCCAGTCATTGTTTATGTTAGAGCCTGTAAAATAGTGGAATAGTGCCAATCAAATTCAGTTATTGTTTATGTTAGAGCCTGTAGAATAGTGGGATAGTGCCATCAAGTCCAGTTATTGTTTATGTTAGAGCCTGTAGAATAATGGGAAAGTGCCATTCAAGTCCAGTCATTGTTTATGTTAGAGCCTGTAAAATAGTGGGATAGTGCCATCAAATCCAGTTATTGTTTATGTTAGAGCCTGTAGAATAATGGGATAGTGCCATCAATTCTAGTTATTGTTTATGTTAGAGCCTGTAGGAATAATGGGATAGTGTCATAAGTCCAGTTATTGTTCATGTTAGAGCCTGTAGAATAGTGGGATAGTACCATCAAGTCCAGTTATTGTTTTATGTTAGAGCCTAGTAGAATAATGGGATAGTGCCATCAAATCCAGTCATTGTTTATGTTAAAGCCTGTAGAATAGTGCGGATAGTGCCATCAAGTCCAGTTATTGTTTATATTAGAGCCTGTAAAATAGTGGGATAGTGCACATCAAGTCCAGTTATTGTTTATGTTAGAGCCTGTAGAATAGTGGGATAGAGCCATCAATTATTGTTTATGTTAGAGCCTGTAGAATAATGGGATAGTGCCATCAAGTCCAGTTATTGTTGATGTTAGAGCCTGTAGAATAATTGGATTGTGCCATCAAGTCCAGTCATTGTTTATGTTAGAGCCTGTAGAATAGTGGGATAGTGCCATCAAGTCCAGTTATTGTTTATGTTAGAGCCTGTAGAATAGTGGGATAGTGCCATCAAGTCCTGTTATTGTTTATGTTAGAGCCTGTAGAATAGTGCGATTGTGCCATCGGGTTCGGTAATTTTTCATCTTAGAGCCTGTAGAATAGTGGGTTAGTGCCATCCGATCCTGTTATTGGTTATCTTATAGTCCATAGAATAGTAGGATAGTATCATCAGATCCTGATATTGTTTATCTTAGAACCTGTAGAATAGTGGGACAGTGCCATTAGGTTCAGTTATTGTTTATCTTAGAGCATGTAGAATAGTGGGATAGTGCCATCAAGTCCAGTTATTGTTTATGTTAGAGCCTGTAGAATAGTGGGATAGAGCCATCAAGTCCAGTTATTGTTTATGTTAGAGCCTGTAGAATAATGGGATAGTGCCATCAAGTCCAGTTATTGTTGATGTTAGAGCCTGTAGAATAATGGGATTGTGCCATCAAGTCCAGTCATTGTTTATGTTAGAGCCTGTAGAATAGTGGGATAGTGCCATCAAGTCCAGTTATTGTTTATGTTAGAGCCTGTAGAATAGTGGGATAGTGCCATCAAGTCCTGTTATTGTTTATGTTAGAGCCTGTAGCATAGTGCGATAGTGCCATCGGGTTCGGTAATTTTTCATCTTAGAACCTGTAGAATAGTGGGTTAGTGCCATCCGATCCTGTTATTGGTTATCTTATAGTCCATAGAATAGTAGGATAGTACCATCAGATCCTGATATTGTTTATCTTAGAACCTGTAGAATAGTGGGACAGTGCCGTTAGGTTCAGTTATTGTTTATCTTAGAGCATGTAGAATAGTGGGATAGTGCCATCAAGTCGTCCTGTTATTGTTTATCTTAGAGCATGTAGAATAGTGGGATATTGCCTTCAGGCCATGTTATTGTTTATCTTAGTGCCAGTAGAAATTATTTGGATAGTGCCATCAGGTTAGTGCTTATCTAAGAGATTGTAGAATAGTAGGTTAATGCAATCAGGTCCTGATACTGTTTGTCTTAGAGGCCTGTAGAATAGTGGGATAGTGCCATCAGGTCCTGTTGTTGTTAATCGCAGAGACTATTAAATAGTGGGATCAGGTCCTGTTATTGTTTATGAATATGATGAATATGGCAGAGTGTGGCATGATGAGTTTGGAAAAGTGTGGCATGATGAGTATGACATAATATTTCATGATGAGTATAGCAGAGTTTGACATGATGGGTATGTCAGAGTGTGGCATGACGAGTATGGCATAATTTGGCATAATCAATATGGCAGAGCATGGCACAATGAGTATATCAGAGTGTGCATGATGAGTATGGCAGAGTGTGGCATGATGAGTATGTGATAATGTGGCATTATGTATATGGCAGAGTGTGGCATCATGATTATGGCAGATTGGGGCATGATGGGTATGGAAGAGTGTGGCATGATGGGTATGGCAGAGTGTGGCATGATGAGTATGACAGAGTATGGCTTGATGAGTATGGCAGAGTATGGCATGATGGGTAAGGCAGAGTGTGGTACAAAGAATATGTCAGATTGTGGCATAATGAATATGACAGAGTGTGGCATGATGAGTATGGCAAAGTGTGGCACAATGAATATGGAAGAGTATGACATGGAATATCGAAGAGTGTGGCATGATGAATATGGCAGAGTGTGGCATGATGAGTATGGCAGATAGTGGCATGGTGAGTATTGCTTAGTATGGCATGATGGATATGGCAGAGTGTGGTACAATGAATATGTCAGAGTGTGGCATGATGAATAAGACAGAGTTTGGCATGATGAATATGGCAGAGCATGCACAATGAGTATGTCAGAGTGTGGCATGATAAGTATGGCAGAGTGTGGCATGATGAGTATGGCAGAGTATGGCAGAGTACGATGAAATGAATATGTAAGAGTGTGGCATAATAAATATGGCAGAGTGTGGCATGATGAATATGGTTGAGTGTGACATGTTGAGTATGGCAGAGTACGGCACAGTGTGGCATGATGAGTATGACAGAGTATGGCATGATAAGTGTGGTGAATGGATATGGCAGAGTGTGGCATGACGAATATTGTGGAGCGCGGCACAATCAATATGGCAGAGTGTGGAATAATGAATATGGCTGAGGATGGCATGATGGGTATTCAGAGTGTGGCACTATGAATATGTCAAGGTGTGGTATGATGAGTATGGCAGAGTGTGGCATGAGTGTTATGGCAGAGTCTGGCATGATGAGTATGGCAGAGTGTGGCATGATGGGTATGGCAGAAAGTGGCATGATGAGTATGGCAGTGTATGGGACCATAAATATGTCACAGTGTGGCATAATTAATATGTCAGAGTGTGGCATAATGAATACGGCAGAGTGCGACATGATGAGTATGGCAGAATGTGGTATGATGAGTATGTCAGAGTATGGCACAGTTAAGATCACAGATTATGACATGATGATTATGGCAGCGTGTGGCATGATGAGAATGTCAGATTGTGGCATAATGAGTATGGCAGAGTATGGGACAATAAATATGGCAGAGTGTGGCCTAACGAATATGTGGCATGATCAGTATAGCAGACTCTGGCATGATGATTATGGCAGAGTGTGCCATGATGTGTATGGCAGAGTGTGGCACAATGAATATGGTAGAGTATGGTACAATGAATATGTCAGAGTGTGGCATGATGAATATGTCACAGTTTGGCATAATGAATATGGCAGAGTGTGGCATGATGAATATGGCAGAGCAGGAAAGGTATGATGTATATGAAAGAACTCGGCCTGGTGAATATGGTACAGCAAGGTATGATGATTATGGTAGAGCGCTCTACCATATTCATCATACTGTGCTATATCACACACACCAGGCCATACACTATAATACAAATCGTGCCTTTCTCTAAAATGAGTTTGTCAGACCATGGCATGATCGGTACGGTACAGTGTCATATGATGAGTATGGATGAACAAGGATGAAGGGTGTGATAGATCAAAGCATAATGAGTATGGCAGAGCGCTCTACCATATCCATCATACCATGTTCCTTCATACTCATCATTGCTTGCTCTACCATGCTCAACATGTCACACTCTGCCATGCCATCATGGTGATCCTCCACCATGGCTCATGCAGGTCACAACAACCATACCCATAATGTCAGACTTCCCTAATACTCATCATGTCACCAACAACCATATCCTATCATGGTCACCTTCTACCATCGCATGCATGGGCGGGCTCCACAATGGCTCATGCAGTATCACTCTAGCTATAGTTAATCAGGTCGGCCTCCACCATACACATAGTCACCTGTTGGCTCAGCCATACTGTAGGCTGTCAGGCCATCACAAAAACCATCATGGTCACCCTTCATGCATAGTCGCATCATGGTCACCTTCCACCATACTCAAATGTCACCGGCTACCAGAGTACATGCACTGCTCGGCCACCATACGCATCATGACGATCCTGTCGCAGCCATACTGCAGCTGGGGATGCGGAATACTTGTCGCTGATGGGATGGCTCATACCATGTCAGCCTACAGCCTTACATATCATGTCATTATCACTGATCACCGATGTGCACTGCTCCAACATACCAATCATGGTTGCCCTATAGTTGATGCCTCATGGCCCCCTCCACCATATTCGGCATGGCCAACCTCTAGCATGCTGCATGCATGGGCATCCTCCACCATACTCATCATGTCACTCTCTGCCATAATCATCCTGACACTCTTCGCCAAACCCGGCATGGCTCACTGCCACCATACATCATATCACCCTACACCATACTCATAATGTCACCCTCCACCATACTTATAATGTCACTCTCACACCACACTCATGATGTCATTCTTCACCATACTCATCATGTCACTCTCCAACATATTCATCATGTCACCCTCCACCATACTGATCACGTCACTATCCACCATACTCATCATGTTACTCTCCACCATACTCATCATGTCACCCTCCACCACCCATCATGTCATCCCCACCTCACACTCATCCTCACACTCTACCATATGCATTATTTCACTCTCCACCATATCATGTCATCCTCCACAATACTCATCATGTCATATTCCACCACACTCACCATGTCACTCTTCGACACACTCCTCATGTAACTCTCCACCGTACTCATCATGTCACCCTCCACCACTCGTCATGTCACCCTCCACCATACTCATCATGTCACCCTCCACCATACTCTTCATGTCACCCTGCAACATACCCATCATGTCATCCCCACCATGCTCAATATGTCATCCTCCACAATGCTCATCATGTCACCCTCCACCATACTCATTATGTCCCCCTCTAGCACGCTCATCAGATAGCCCTCTACCATACTCAACATGTCACACTTTACCATGCTAAACATGTCACCCTCTACCATACACATCATGTCACCTGATATCATACACCTCATGTCACACACATGTCACCCTCCAACATGCTCATCATGTCACCCTCCACCATACTTATCATGCCACTCACCACCATACTCATAATGTCACCCTCTACCATACTCATAATGTCACCCTCCACCATGCTCATCATGTTGCCCTCCACCATATTCTTCATGTCACCCTCCAATATACCCATTATGTCATCTTCCACCATGCTCAATATATCATCCTCCACCATGCATATTATGTCACACTCCACCATACACATCAAGTCAACCACTATCATACACCTCATGTTACCAAACACACCAAGAAAAAAATAAATATCTAATACCCTCCTGCTCTCCCTGCTCCATTCACTGCCTTGGCATCCTGGGGAGATGTGGTTTTCTAAGATTTAACTAAACCCCATTCCACCCCACCCTACCATACCCTGTCCATACCATACCCCCCCCCCCCCCCCCCCCCCCCCCCACACACACACACACACACACACACACCCACCACCACCTACAAACTCACACTAGTCAAGTTTTGTCTGACCCAACCTATAGAAAAGATGTTACCCCCTCTGGATCAAAATAACAATTAGGCACAGAACGAAATGACAAAAGAACAAAGCATAATGATAAAACTACATACATGAAGATGAAAGCATCGAATGAATATAGCAGATTGCAGCATAATGAATATGGCAGAGTGTGGCATAAATAATATGGCAGAGCATGGCATAATGAATATGACAGAGCAAGGCATAATGAATATTACAGAGTGTGGCACAATGAATATGGCAGAGACTCAGAGTGGCACAAAGAATATGGTAGAGTCTGCCACAATGAATATGGCATATTGTGGCATAATGCATATGACACAGTGTGGCATAATTAATATTGCACAGTGTGGCACAATGCATATGTCAGTGTGTGGCACAATAAATATGGCAGAGTGTGGCAGGATGTGTATGGCAGAGTGTGGCAAAATGAATATGACAGAGTGTGGAACAATGCATATGGTAGAGTGTACCACAATAAATATGGCAGAGTGTGGCATGATGAGTATGGCAGAGTGTGGCACACTGAATATGGCAGAGGGTGGAACAATGAATGTGGCATAGTGTGGCAAAATTGATATGGCAGAGGGTGGCATAATGAATATGGCAAAATATGACACAAATAATATGGCAGACTGTGGCATAATGAGTATGGCAGAGTGTGGCACAATGGATATGACAGACTGTAGCATAATGAATATGACAGAGTGTGACACAATGAATATGGCAATGTGTGAGCCATTCTATATGGTAGAGTATGGCACAATGGATATGGACGAGTATGGCAGAATCAATATTGCAGAGTATGGCATGATGAGTATGGCAGAGAGTGGCATGGTGAACATGGCAGAGTATGGCACAATATATATGTGTGATGGTCAAGGTCACTTCCGCATTTGCTTTGTCACGTTGTGACGTACCACTCAAGATACAACTATAAGCAAAGTTTTAAAGGTCTAGTGTATACAGCTTGTGAAAAAGTGACCTAAACGCAAAAGTTGAAACTAAAAATTATTAAGTTTTCTGCCCTTTGCTTGGAGGGTCAAGGTCACTTGCACATTTGCTTTGTCACGTTGCGATGTACCACCCAAGATACAACTATAAGCAAAACTCGAAAGGTCTAGTGTATACAGTTCGTGAGAAAATAACTTAAACGCAAAACTTGAATGTTGACGCCGCCGCTGCCGGAAAAGCAACACATTTGTCTCTTTTTTTCTTCGAAAAGGCGAGACAAATATTACGTTTTATTAGAGAGATCCCTTGGATGCATGGCGCCCGGGTGCTATTATTAGGGGATATACGGTATTCCTAAATACATA